>BQKN01063751.1:298997-319714 GCA_022839385.1 Asparagus kiusianus | reverse complement strand
AGATAAAACCTATTGCCGCAGAACGATTGAGTAATAGTATTACAACAATATCGTTATTATATGTATCCGGAATAGGAAAATAATAAACCCTATTGCCGCAGAGCGATTGAGTAACGAGCATTACAAAAGTATCGCTATAGTATAAGATGATGCACACATAAATATTTGATCAGTTGTAGGCTTTACTTCTATGATAAATTTCCCGCGAATAGGGTATTTCCTTTGAGATTTTGATGCACCCGTTATGAACGGCAGATATATTTATTTTTTAGCAATTGTTAATATCCTCTTATTATAGAGCAGGTCACTCGGACGTAGTTCGAGATGAGATGATTATTTTTTATGTTAGAGATTGAAGTATTTATCATTGATTATTTGTTTTTCATTCGTATAGAGTTATATGAATGATTTGATATATGTATGTACTGACTCTATTTTCTTATATACTCCTACCCCTTCCCCTGGGGAGAGTTAGTGATGATCTCGCTAGCGCTTTGACGCTCGTTGTTTTCCCCCCTTTCAGGCAGCGAGTCTGCCGCACGGAGAGTCGCAGGTTGATGGGACTTCTTAGTTGTCCATTTATTTACTTATCATATTTTGTATTTATTGCAGAACTCTACATGTAGTTGATAAATTTCAGAATCTAGATTTATATTTTGTTGCATAGAGTTGAGAGCTATTGTGAGACTTTGTTTATGTGACTCATTGTATTTGAGATTCAGTTCAGACTCAGAGATATGTCTATTTTATTCCAGTTGGGCTCATTATTGATTTTTCTTATGCTTCTTCTGTGTATATCCAGTGTTGCCCTATCTCTATTTTTACCTATCTGTACCTTTACCTATTTATTGTTTCCACTAGAGAGATAGTGATTATGATGGTGAAACTTGTCATAGCATGGTGGTTGGTGCTTGGCAGGTTTGACAATCCGGGTTTCACTTGGGACTGTAGCCTTGTGTGAACCCTGGGGCGTCACAGTTGGTATCAGAGCTCTAGTTCCAGCATCCTTAGGATCATTCCTGTGTCAAATTGTGGAGATAGGATAGAGTTTCCTAGGATTCATGTATAGAGTCCGTTAGGAATTCCTAGAATGAGTGAGGACGATATGTGCGTATATCTCAAAATTTCAAATTTTTTTTATGACAATTATTTTATGTTGATTTGAAGTATTTGCGTGAATACTATATGTTATGAATACGTATTGTGATACGTCATATATATGTATATATGTTTGCGATCTCACTTACTGTGATCATAAGCTCTCCTCTTGATATTATAAATATTAGAACGAGGATACAGTCGAGATAAAACTCATACCCGGAGAGCTGGGCAAGCAGAGTCCGAGCCGCAGCAGGCTCCACAGTGTTTGATCGACTTTATGGCACCGTTTGCAGAAACAAAAACTAGCAACACTCGAGGAGGGAGTAGCGAGCCACATTACATTTTCTGGTGTTCCACCATCCGTTGTACTGATTGTGCCAATTGAAGAGGTAATATTAATGATTATATTATCACAACCATTTGTTGATAGAGATACAGAGTAGGAGGCTTGGCTCTGTAAGAATAAGAAAGATGTAGGACATTGAGAACACCATAGTGCAGGGCACATTGGATTCTTATGCAGCTTATAAATAAAAAGGAATATGTGAAAATTCCTTAACGTAGACTCAGTACCAAACCAGAGGTTAAATATATTCAGCACAGAGGATATCACCGGAGAATAGCAGTAAAGGATATCTACGATTTTAGATTTTCGTCGGGACAATGAATATCACTTATTTGGGAAAATTTTGTTTACTTTTTTGACAAGCAGTTAGAGCTAGTTTGCTTAAAACAGTGAGATATGCCTATAGTTAATTACGAAATCAAGACTAGCATGATGACAATGTCAAGGGCAAGAGGCCTATTATGGGATCTAGAGGACCCCAACAGCGGGGTAAGGATTTTTACTATCAGCAATAAAGACATTACAAGAAGATAGCAAACATGATTTGATGACACCGCAGCAGCGCATGATTCGGGACACATGATACAATTATAACAAGATCGAACATAGAGCGAAGAATTATCGCAGTACACCAGCAGGAGACTAGTATGATAGAGATCAGGGTCAATAATCTTAGGGTAGCAGTTACGGCCAACATTGGAGGATAGATGTTGTACCGGTTATTCTGAGGATGTAGGGGCCTATAGGCCAGAATTGCGTTATTCAGAATATTCATCAGTGTCAGATGGACCCATGTGTTTCACTGCCAGCAATGTAGTAGGCGTCAGCCACCAGCAGAGTTTATATAGTCGCGTCATGTGATTATAGTGCGAGCAGAGTTTTCATAGTAAATTCTTATCCAGCTCGAATCTTGTTGATTCAGAAGCTTCGCATTTTTTTATCTATCATGATGTCATGATTAGACATCAGCTTGTAGCGTAGTGTTTCGGCATTCCATTATCAGTTTTTACTCCTTTAGGGGAGGTGTCCCTATTAGAGAGTATATGTAGGAGATGTGTCATCAGTATAGATGAGTTTGAGTTCATCTTTGTCATGATCGTGTTGTGGATGTCGAATTTCAACGTCATTCTTAGTATGGAATGGTTATCATCCTACAATATCAGTACCGACTGTTTTGCTAAAACAGTATGCTTGTGAGCATTCGTTGGGATTATATAGATAGTAGCAACCTCATAGGGTAGCCAGAATGCGGAGACATTTCTGGCATAAGTCGAAGAGGTGATGATACGGGATCGGGGTACAGTTTTGAGCGAGACCGGAGTTGTCTCAGTATATCAGGATGTCTTTCAGGACATACCTATGTTTTCTCCAGTGAGAGAGGTTGTTTCCCTACATTGAGTTGCAGCAGGCACCATACCGATTATCCGATCACCCTATCATATCTTATGGCACCCGCTGAGTGGAGGGAGCTACAGACTCAGGTAGATAGGTTGTTAACTTAGGATTTTATTTGTTGGAGTCGTTTTTTTTTCATGGGAGCACCGGTCTTCTTCGTGGGGGAAGAAGGACTATAGCGTGCGATTGTATATCGAGTATCGTGAGTTGAACAAGGTCACTTCCCGGATCATGGATCCACTGTTGAGGATTTATGACTTGTTCGACTAGCTGTAGGGAGCGCAGCATTTCTCGAAGATTGATCTTCATTCTAGTTATTTCCAGTTGCGAATGTGGTAAATGAACGTTTCCAAAACCGCATTTTCTGACTCGATATGGGTCTTTTGAGGTCTTGTCATGCCATTTGGGCTGACCAATGCACCCGCGGTATTCATGGATTTGATGAACTGGGTTTTTCGTCCATGTTAGGACCAGTTCGTAGTTATTTTATTAACGACATCATTATCTTTTTGAGATTGGAGACAGAGCGCAAGCAACATCCTCTATTGGCATTGCGGGGATAGCGGATAGTCGAGATTAGAGGCATCAGTGATACGCTGAGGTCAGCAAATACGAGTTTTGGCTATAAGAGATTAGATTTTTAGGCCACGACATCAGCAGGTGGGGCATAACAGTGGATCCAGCCATTGTTGAGGCTGTACTTGATTGGGAGCCACTAAGAACCATTACAGGGGTTCGTAGTTTTAGAATGGTATGAGAGAAAGTTCATTGAAAACTTTTTGAAGATTGTGATATTACTTACACACCTTACAAAGAAGGGTGTATAGTTTGCTTTGGACACGGGATGCCAGGAAGCCTTTAAGGCTATTAAGGCTAGATAAACTACAATAACAATTTTGACTGTTCTAAACAGTGATACGACATTTGTCATTTATGTGGACACGTCATTAGTAGGACTACGAGGTGTTTTGATGCAGACCCGGAGGGTATGGCTTATTTCGCGACAGTTTAGGCACATCGTAACAGATATACAGTGCATCCATGCACAAGGAAAATGTACAAGGATCTGAAGAGGTATTTTTGGTGGAGTGGTATGCGCAGAGGGATTGCAGATTATGTTGCTAAGTGTTATACATGCCAATAAAATTAAGGCAGAACATCAGAGACATGCAGGAACCCTACAGCTTTAACCCATTCCCGAGTGGAAGTGGGCAGATATTTCTATGGATTTCATAGTGGGGTTGCCTAAGATGAAGAAAGGAAATGATTCTATTTGGGTTATAGTGGACAGATTGACTAAGTCCGCACATTTCTTACCTGTGAGGATGACTTATACGGCAGATACGTATGCGAGGATCTTCATTCGGGAGATTGTTAGATTGCATGGAGTTCCAGAGATGATTGTATCAGATTGAGGCTCAGTCTTCACATCTTATTTTTGGAAGAGTTTCTAGGATGCTTTTGGCAGTCAGTTGTCATTTAGCAGTGTTTTTCACCCCTAGAGAGATGGTCAGACCGAGAGGGTGAATCAGATCTTAGAGGACATGCTGAGAGCGTGTATTTTAGATTTTCAGGGTAATTGGGAGGATCATATCCCACTGATTGAATTTGCATATAATAATAGTTATCAAGCTACCATCAGGATGGCACCATATGAAGCTTTGTACAAGAGACCTTGCAGATCACCTATATGTTGAGCAGAGCCAGAGGATAGTTTATTAATTGGTCCAGAGTTAGTTAGACAGACCACAGAGAATGTGGCATTGATTTGAGAGCGCATTCTTACGGCGCATAGTCGGCAAAAGAGCTATGCAAATCAGAGGATACGACCTTTAGAGTTCTAGGTCAGAGACTCAGTTATGATGAAAGTATCACCGATGAAGGGCGTTTAGCGATTCGGTAGACGGGGGAAGCTTGCCCCGAGATATGTTAGTCCTTTCAAGATCATCGAGCGCATTGGAGCTATTTCTTATAGGTTAGATCTTCCAGCATCGATGTCGAGTATACATGATGTCTTTAATGTTTTGATACTTAAGAAGCATCTGCGGGATGATGAGCAACAGAGAGTGATTGATTCACCATAGATTGAGATTCATGATGGCTTGACTATCGTAGAGATTTCGGTATGCATACTTGCTTGTGAGAATAAAAAGCTTTGTAATAAAGTCATTCCATTAGTGAAAGTTCAATGGAACCGGCAAGGAGCCGAAGAGATTTCTTGGGAGCGTGAGGAGGATGTTCGTCGTGACAACCCATACCTGTTTGGACATGTATGATGTTGATAAATTCTTATGCTTATATGCTTTGATAGTAGTCTTTATCTATGAGGTTTAGTCACATTTATATTTATCTTTAACACTAGAATGGAGATATTGTCACCCGATCCTTAATCATTTGAAATATATGGTATATACATGAGGGTTTCACTGTTTGGATTATTTCGCTCGACGTACTAATTTCGTTTAATTATGGATTTAGGGGTGAATGTTTGCATTCTAGGTTGTTAACTTTAAATATCAATGTGCTAATACTATGAGATGAGTGCAGAAGGAATTCTTAATATGAATTACACCTTCTTATTGTGTTTTCCTAGTTTTTAAGCTTTGAGATGCGATTGTGGAATTTCGGGGACGAAATTCTTTTAAGGGGGGAAAAATGTAAAACCCCGTAGATTTGAATATGTTATGATAAATAATGATAAATATGTTATATGGTAAAAAATAATATATTTTGATATTTGGATATGATAATAATTGATTTAAGATTAATTCAATGTATATTTGTGAAAATATGAGTGCAAATGCACAAAACATGCACAAAGGCCAAAAGAGTGAAAATCTGGGAATAATGACCAGTTATGAGTTTTTATATTTTTCACATCGATTCAGTTAGAATTTGGAAAAGTGTAAAAGATCAAAGTTGTAGGTCTCTTCAACATCTTTCCAACACGTCTTAGATCACCTCATTCTGAGGTCGGATGAGAAAGTTATAGCTAAAATACCGAAGGGGTATTTTCCTAGTCAGACTAGGTTTCCTGGTTCGGGTCTAACAGGTTTGTTTCGGGTTTGCCTCTATAAATATCTGTATTTTTCATAAAAATTCCTTTCTTTTATCATATCTAAGAATCCTAACAGCCACTAAACCCCCATAAACCATATTTTGAATTCTTGGAGAAAATTGGAGGCTTTCAAGTTGGGTTTTTGTTGATTTTTGGCTTTTGGAGTGGAGATCTCCTTCGATGTTTCTTCTAACAAGTTTTCCTACAACCCCAGGCGAGTATCATCTCTACTAATCCCCCTCCTAGTTTTTAAAATATTTTTGAAGAGTTTTTAATGAGTTTTATAGAGCCTAATCAATTAATTTGTGTATAAAAATTAGATCTTTTGTATATATGTATAAAGACTAGGTCTTTTAATGTTAAAGAGATTAAGCATGAATTTACAGAAGTGTTTTAAGATCTAAAAATAATTTAAAATATTGTTTATCTGATTTAGATATCTTATTCTTTTTTTTAAAGTTTCGTGCATGATTGAAGGTTTACATATGATTTCTTGTGCAAATAATCATGTTTGTTATGTTCTGCTGAAAATCTGCTGCACATATATACTATTGAACTAGAAATTTGAAATAACAAATGAAATCCAAATTGAACCAAACTAATTCCAATTGAAAGATATGTGAATCTAGTTTTCAGAACAGAAAACTATACCTAAAGATAGTTTTCCTATAGAAAGATATGCTCAATTTACTGATGATAGATTCTGCAGAAAATCTGCTGCACAAATAAAATGTTTGACTGGAAATTAGAAATATCATATGAACTCCAAACTGAGCCAAATCATTGTTAAATGATAGCTATATGAGTCTAGTTTCCAAAAAGAAAAACTATTCTTAAAAAGAGTTTGTCTAGAGAAAGATATTATCAATTTACTAATGATATGTTCTGCAGAAAACTGCAGATGTGCTGTTTTGAAATAAATTATTATATTACGTAAATGTTTCTTGAGTTTTGCTCTTGTTTGTTATTTTTTTTTGAGAGAGTTTCTCAATCTTGTACTGTTATATATAATGCTTAGGAGTTGTTTAACATCTGGGATGATGATGAACACCAGATATGGACACGCACACCGAGATATGTGCACGTACACTTAGATTATGTTGTGTTAGCATACTTTTTGTCGCACGTTGAGCTGATGAATACATATGAAACAGTATCGTTATTATATGTATCCGGGATAGGGAGATAAAACCTATTGCCACAGAACGATTGAGTAATAGTATTACAACAGTATCGTTATTATATGTATCCGGGATAGGGAGATAAAACCTATTGCCGCAGAACGATTGAGTAATAGTATTACAACAATATCGTTATTATATGTATCCGGGATAGGGAGATAAAACCTATTGCCGCAGAACAATTGAGTAATAGTATTACAACATTATCGTTATTATATGTATCCGGGATAGGAAGATAAAACCTATTGCCGCAGAACGATTGAGTAATAGTATTACAACAATATCGTTATTATATGTATCCGGAATAGGAAAATAATAAACCCCATTGCCGCAGAGCGATTGAGTAACGAGCATTACAAAAGTATCGCTATAGTATAAGATGATGCACACATAAATATTTGATCAGTTGTAGGCTTTACTTCTATGATAAATTTCCCGCGAATAAGGTATTTCCTTTGAGATTTTGATGCACCCGTTATGAACGGCAGATATATTTATTTTTTAGCAATTGTTAATATCCTCTTATTATAGAGCAGGTCACTCAGACGTAGTTCGAGATGAGATGATTATTTTTTATGTTAGAGATTGAAGTATTTATCATTGATTATTTGTTTTTCATTCATAGAGAGTTATATGAATGATTTGATATATGTATGTACTGACTCTATTTTCTTATATACTCCTACCCCTTCCCCTGTGGAGAGGTAGTGATGATCTCGCTAGCGCTTTGACGCTCGTTGTTTTCCCCCCTTTCAGGCAGCGATTCTGGCGCACGGAGAGTCGCAGGTTGATGGGACTTCTTAGTTGTCCATTTAGTTACTTATCATATTTTGTATTTATTGCAGAACTCCACATGTAGTTGATAAATTTCAGAATCTAGATTTGTATTTTGTTTCATAGAGTTGAGAGCTATTGTGAGACTTTGTTTATGTGACTCATTGTATTTGAGATTCAGTTCAGACTCAGAGATATGTCTATTTTATTCCAGTTGGGCTCATTATTGATTTTTCTTATGCTTCTTCTGTGTATATCCAGTGTTGCCCTATTTCTATTTTTACCTGTCTATACCTTCACCTATTTATTGTTTCCACTAGAGAGATAGTGATTGTGATGGTGAAACTTGTCATAGCATGGTGGTTGGTGCTTGGTAGGTTTGACAATCCGGGTTTCACCTGGGACTGCAGCCTTGTGTGAACCCTGGGGCGTCACACTACTGGTCGAGTTATAGCTGGAGTGGGGGTCGTCTTTATCTCTCCCCAAAACCACATACTCCCACGCGCAGTTTCTTTAATAGAACCGTGTTCTAACAATGTGGAGGAATACAATGCTTTGTTAGTGGGCTTGGATATAGCCAAACAGTTGGGGGTGAAACACTTTGAAGCATATGGTGATTCTCAACTCGTTGTTAATCAAATGAAGGGAGAATATGAGGTTAGGAATGAAGACCTCGTTCCTTACCATACCGTAGCAACTGCATTAGCCAATTCTTTTGAGGGCTTCTACATTGACCATATACCCCATCTCAAGAATACCTATGCTGATGCATTGGCGTCACTTGCGGCTACATTAGCTCTACCTGAAAGAACTACCCAGCATGTTACAGTGACAAGCAGGCGATTATTCAAACCAAAGTATGCACTACAGATCAACGCAGTTAAAGTAGAACATTCAACACTCGAACCTAAAGATTGGCAATTTTCGATCATCGATTATGTCTTATACGGCTTATCGCCTGAAGACATCAAAGAAAGAGAATCTATTCGTAGAAGAGTACCTAGATTCTACTATGATTCTCAATCCCAAGTTTTGTATCGAAAGTCGTACGATGGACTTTTGCTTCGCTGCTTATCAAATAGAGAAGCAAAAGAATCCCTTAAAGAGGCCCATGGTGGCATCTGCGGAGCTCATCAACCCGGCCCTAAATTATGGGACCGATTACGTAGATTAGGTTATTATTGGCCTAATATGATACAAGATGCTGTTGCATATGCCAAACGATGCCATGCCTGTCAGATACATGCTAACTACATGCATCGACCACCCGAGCATCTACATCCTTCAACCACTTCATGGCCTTTCGAAACATGGGGAATGGACATTGTTGGTCCAGTGACACCACCCTCTTCTAAAGGACATCGCTTCATTTTAGCGATAACTGATTACTTTTCTAAATGGGCGGAAGCAATCCCGTTGAGAGAAGTCAAAACGAGTGATGTCGTTAAAATTTTAAAACATCATGTCATATATAGGTACGATGTTCCGAGACGTATCATTCATGATAATGGGCCCCAATTCGTTAGCCAAACATTCACCCGATTCTGTGACAAATTCAGAATCAAGAATTTAGCTTCAACGGCTTATAATCCTGCTGCTAATGGACAAGCAGAAGCATTTAACAAAACCATTGTTAGAATTCTCACTAAAATGGTTTCGACGAACAAAAGAGATTGGAACAAGAAATTGGGTCAAAGCTTATGGGCTTATCGCACAACGGTTCGAACGCCAACAAGAGCGACATCATATTCCTTGGTATACGGATGTGAAGCTGTATCACCATTAGAAATCCAAATTCCCTATTTGCGTGTAGCGCTCGCGATTGGTATGACGACAAAAGAGAGTCACCGCCAACATCTTGAAGAATTGGAAGCGCTTGATAAAAAGCGATTATTGGCTCAGCAACGCATTGAGCTTTATCAAGCTTAGATTTCTAGAGCATTTGATAAGAAGGTTAAATATTGCACATTTAAAGAAGGCGACTTAGTTCTTGTAGTTCGGCGCCCGATGATTTTGAACTCCAAGAAGAAAGGAAAGTTTGAGCCGAAGTAGGAAGGGCCATTTGTAGTGGAAACTATCTATTCGAATGGAACATAATCAACATATCGTCTTATCACCCAGGATGGTGACAAACTTATGATGCCTATCAACGGTAAATTTCTGAAGAAATATTACCCGTAGAATTCATCATCAAATATACCCTGATACGGGAGAAGAAACAGATAAAGGTAATGATTTCTTTATTCCATCTCCCCCAAATTTCCCTCACTAATCCTCTTCAATAGGATAATGGGACTATTATTGTTGATTCTACCACTGATTGCTGATTGTTTTCCAATAATAACCTACTATGTGATGTGTTGTTTTCCTAACATCGTCATTTTCCCAAATGACGTTCGTTTTCCAACTTAGGCCTACCAAGTGATGTGCCTTCGTTTCTTTTATCATCGTCATACTATTAAGTCACTGAACGATGTGATTTTCCTAACATCGTCATTTTCCCAAATGACGTTCGTTTTCTAACTTAGTCCTACCAAGTGATGTGCCTTCGTTTCTTTTATCATCGTCATACTATTAAGTCACTGAACGATGTGATTTTCCTAACGTCGTCATTTTCCCAAATGATGTTTGTTTTCCAACTTAGGCCTACCAAGTGATGTGCCTTCATTTCTTTTATCATCGTCATACTATTAAGTCACTGAACGATGTGATTTTCCTAACATCGTCATTTTCCCAAATGACGTTCGTTTTCCAACTTAGGCCTACCAAGTGATGTGCCTTTGTTTTTTTTATCATCGCCATACTATTAAGTCACCGAACGATGTGATTTTCCTAACGTCGTCATTTTCCCAAATGACGTCCGTTTTCTAACTTAGGCCTACCAAGTGATGTGCCTTTGTTTCTTTTATCATCGTCATACTATTAAGTCGCTGAACGATATGATTTTCCTAACATCGTCATTTTCCCAAATAACGTTCGTTTTCCAACTTAGGCCTACCAAGTGATGTACCTTCGTTTTTTATCATCGTCATACTATTAAGTCATTGAATGATGTGATTTTCCTAACGTCGTTATTTTCCCAAATGACGTTCGTTTTCCAGCATTGGTCTAACAAATGATAAACCTTTGTTGTCTTTATCATTGTTATTCTAAGTCATTGAATGACTTAGGTTCTCTAATGTCGTCTTTTTTTTACAAATGACGTCTATTTTCCTAATGAGTCTACTCTGTGTTGAACTTCGTTCTCAACACTTAGTGATATTTTGAAATTAGTTATTATACATTCGATCCAAAGCTTAAGAGAGGCTAAGGATAGAAGAGAAATCTTAGTGTTAAAATCTAAGAGAAACTTTTCGACAACTCATCATACTGAGGGGAAAAGTATGGCTAGTCCAACTCAAACGGTAGTTGGTAAAGACAACCCAAGTCCGTTGACAGCTGAGGGTTTGCTAAAAATCCTAAATTAGAATACTTCAGTTAGACTAAAGAACAATATGTGGATAAAATATAAATTTTATTCATATACAATTGGAGATACAGAAACTCGAAGTACATAGATTGAACCTAGAAGACTCGAACTACAATACGAAGCTCGGTTACAAGTTCTTTTGACGACATTCGGACTACAATACGAAGTTCAGTTATAAGTTTTTGATGACTTTTGAGATTGCACTACGAGCCTTGTCTGTAACTAACTTGCAGTCTTGTTGTTAAAGCTCCATCTTTCGTTCCTGGGCATGAAGTCTTCCCCATACCCAGCTTTTAACTTGGGCGCTTGTAGCACAGGTTTACCTACTTGGGTAAACTGACTAATAGAAACACCACAAGCTCTGAGCATAGGATCATCACTTCTCCCATCTCTGCAAAACGTGGAGGAAGCTCTAACATGGTGGCTGACTCCTCCCAAAAGAAGCACTTCACTAAGCTTGCGAAGTTGCCACATAGGCCAAAGCCCAGAGAAAAGACTATATGCTTGGGGGAATATGGCACATCAAAATAACAAGCATATTTGGAGCTAAGACATCTCTTCAGAATTACATTCAAAAGTCCAACAAATCGGCGAAACATATACTGAACCTCCTCTAGCTCGCAAGCAATAAAAGAAATGTTCAGGTCAGATGGCGGATTAGAAAAATTACCTGAAGCAACAACGCCATCAACTTTGCCTACCTCACCAGCGACGATTATTGGGGTTTGGAATCTAATAGGAAGCAAAGGTGGAAGTCTTGAAGTGGTTCGTTTCCTCTGAATCATTTTGGAAACAAAGCACAGAAGAGGAAGATGAATCCTCTCAGAAAATTATGGCCTATTTATAGGCAGGAGAGCCAACCAAATGGCGGAGATTCGTTACATGAATCCCCAAGCACCGAATCGCCAAAGGGTGCTAAGAACGAAGTGGCGTAATCAATTGCGTTCGTACTTAATGCAAAAAGAACGTGGCTCGAAGCGACGCAATAAATGCTCAAGACTTAACATTGACGAGATGAAACGACGGATTCTTGTGGATTAACAGTGTTAGAACTGTTGAAAGTTGCTACAAGATTTGATCAAATTCAGGATCCGAACCTAGTCTTCAACGAAGGTCGTTCCTCTAATTGAACTCAAGTATGAAAACTTGATTGGATGTGGACTCCGAACCTCGTCTTTGACGAAGGTCGTTCCTCTAATTGAACTCAAATGTTGAAACTTGATTGAATTTGGAATCCGAACCTCGTCTCCAACGAAGGTCGTCCCTTTAATTCAATTCAAGTATTGAAACTTGATTGAATTTGGAATCCGAACCTCGTCTCCAATGAAGGTCATCCCTTTAATTCAATTCAAGTATTGAAAATTGATTGAAATTGGAATCCGAACCTCGTCTCCAACGAAGGTCATCCCTTTAATTCAATTCAAGTATTGAGACTTGATCGAATTTAAAACCCTAACCTCGTCTTTGACGAAGGTCGTTTCTTGAATGTTATTCAAGTATTGAAACTCGATAATTGAGTTCGAACATCGAGGTTTAATTAAACGAGATTAGAACCTCGTTATGATAAATACGAATTGGAATTTGAATCCAACCTTGTGACAAAATAACAAAGTTCGTACTTCAAGTCTTAAAATCACAAAGCAACGAAGTTCATGAACTTTGACATGCAAAGTAGAGTTGGTGAACAAAGACATTCAAAGTTCTACTTATAAAAAAATGTGAGGAAAATAGCTACAAAAGTCTGATAAAGAAAATGGAGCTAAATGGATGCAGCAGTCTGACGAATCTCCTCAGTAAGCTTAGCTAGGGATTCCTGGTTTTTTGCCTCAACGTCAGCCAAAGCATGTCTACGCAGCTCCTCATCGGAATAGATGCTCATGTCGTTTACAGCCTTTTCTAATTGCTTCATTCGGTCAATTTCAGATTGAAGCAAGGGTTGATGTTGCATTTGTTTTGAAGCCAGTGTCTGCTTCATATCTGTCATTCCTGCCAATTCAGCTTCAGCTTCTGCCAATTGGGCCTGGAAAACCTTGAGTTAAGCTTGGAGATGATTGACTTGACGTTGCTTTTGAAGTTCAGCATTAGCAACATTTCTACCCTCACGGGATAAATTCTCTTCAATCTTTTTAAAATCCTTAATTCGTTGCTTGGTCTCAAGCAATTGACGATCAAGTTCAAATAAGGAGTCATCCCTTTGCCGCATAGCTTGCATGGCTCGTTCCTCAGCTAAAGGGTAAAGAGATCGAGATCGACGATCTTGTCATTGATTGAAAAGATCCTCAACCGTAGTCAGGTGCAACCAGTAGGGTAATACTACAAGGTCAGAAGTCAAATTCTTCATTAGATCCAAGAAAGGCACCAAAACTTCGTTAACCTCAGCGAAATCCCCTCCGTGGTCTAAAACCTGAGCAGAAGATTCTCTTAGAACGTTGGGAAAATTCTCTGATATTTTTGATACAGTAAAATTTCTCGCCGAAGGAGAAGGAGAAGTGTGTGTGCTGCTAGACGACACAGTTGTATGAGGAGCAGCAGAAGAAACCCTAGCTGCTGTAAAAACTGGTGGTGCGTGACATACAGTAGGGGCATCAACAACCATTGTAGTAGTGGTAGAAGCAGCAATGACTGTACTACTTGGTACGACGCAGATCTCAGTTGTCACAATAGAGCTCGTAGACATAACATCTATACCTATGGTGGCTGCAGCTTCAGCTATGGTGGTTGGTACAGAATCATTGCCCTTGGCTTCTTCAGGATCAACAATCGAATTATCAACTACACCTGCTTCAATAGCTGGACTCAGTGATACCCTACTTTTAGTAGGATCATCAGAAGCTAGTCCCGCCTGGATACCTATGTCAACAAAGGCAGTAGAGTCTATAGAAACAACTAGATGTAGCGAACAAAGTCGTTAGTATTTTAGAAACTAAGAAAGGTAAATGACTATACACCTATCTTACCAGAATCAACAGGAGCGTCTTCGATATGAGCACTCGGTGTCGAACACGATCCAGAGCGGAGTCGAGCTAAAGGAATCTGGTCCTCAAGTTCTGAATCAGTATCGACTCTGAGTGACTCTATCATAGGGGTCATAGACGAAGAAATATTACGCTTCACTTTCTTGGTGACGCGTTTAGACTTACGCATTCGTCCAATTTCCTTAGACTTCTCCCCCACTTGTCTTGGAGCCTCTTCTTCTGCAGTTTGTTCTGAATAAGAAGTATCAGAGGAAAACAAGTCAAAGTTAAGACAAGTCAAAGTTGACATACCAGTGATCCCTTTAACGGGAGATGATTCCTCAAGAACCGAAGATTTCTGATGAAAACCTTCAACAGTAGATCCATGTGGGCAAGGTTCACAAGTCTCACCTACAGGGGTGAAATCTTCAAATCCACCAAGATTTGCTCCATCTCTAAAAGCATCTCCAATATCAGAAGCAGCAGGTAGGTGGTTGTCTACTCATCAACATGAGGAGATCTACGGAATGCACTCTCATGTAGAGTTGCGTATATCTCTTCCTAAGTCTGATGATGGCTAAGACGAGTGGTTTCCTCTACCCCACCACTCTCTTCAGCATGTAAGAACTCTTTGATCCCTGGTATACAGCTTCATTTAGAAGTATTTTAGGATCTGTATCGGTGCCGGATGTAACGTAATCCTGAAGAATTTACGTTGAAGTGAGGAACCGCTACATTCGCCATGCAGTGCCACTTGCAGTAAGCAAGTGTAGTCAGAAGCTGTGAATTTTGTGGTGGAAGCAAGAAACGAGCACCTGTACCACCGGCAATAGTCCAATACCAAGCTCTAGCCCCAATGATTAGTCTACAACCATCAAACATCAGTTGAGTATTGGGATTACCAATGTACAACTGAGTGTAGCCGAATTGGCGAGTGAAGCGACAAGGCAAGTAGGGTTCCAACACGCATACTAGGCTGAAACGATAAACGTGATACCCAAGACAAATGGTCATAAGCCACATGAAGCAACCAAGTGATAGAGAAGAATAACCCCGACCATTGGATGCATCCACGATGGCCTGTCCATAGTTAGTTCCGGGGAAATGAGGGAAACAACGATTAAATTCCCATCTCTTGTGGTCGCGAAGAATACGCCATACCAAGGCTAAGTAATGTTGCTCCCAGTCTAAATTCTCCAACCTCTGAATGAAGGGAATGACTTCACCCTCTGTACGGGCAGAAGGCGTACCCATAAGAGTCGGACAATGTAAGACGACCCAGGCCATGAAATAAGTGTAGGACAGCCCTACCTTCGGGTTCTCGTTACCTCGACAAAATTGGTAACATAAACTACGCAATCCATGATGAAGACGGGCGATCATAGCAGGAAGAAGGGCATAAGAATGGCCGTGCGCTAAACATACGGCATGAAACACCAACTCCATTGGTAGCAAGTCAAAGCTCCCAAAAACAACAACAACTTGATGAAGCCACAACATGAGATACCTTGCCAACAACGCCTTGGGAGAGATAAGCTCACCACCTTGAAAGAAGTAACTCTCGAAGGTGGTACCAACAAGGTAACCTTGTTCATCTGATTCCGATACCCGATGCGTAGGCGGATAAGCAAGTATTCTTCGCGACAATTCACTCGCGTCGCAAGGACCCAAGGGAACCACATGATCATTTTTACGTTCCAAGTGTTTGAAAAGATATTGGGCCCAAATACTATGACTGAGGAGCTTTTCACCCCTATTATTGAGCCATCCTTCCACATTCATACAAATGTGGTAATGACACATTAATTCCCAAAAGGTCTCTACCACTTGGGGTTGTTCTTTCTCAAAGCAGTTAACTCCCGTTGACCTGGGACATACTCCTCATACGGATAGTTCCCATTCGGCAACCCAGAGACTTCTTCCATCTCATGAAGAGAGATCCCTATTTCTCCATCAGGAGTGAAGAAAGTGCGGGTTGTAGGATTGTACAATTCCAAAATACCAAAGAACTTGTGGGAATTGTTGATCAACCCAAATTGTGTCACCCTGATAGGCGCATAAAGACCAAACTTTCACAGGTCCCCTTGGTTCTCACGCAAAATGTGTGATGCGAGGCCACCATTATGTAGGAGTCCAATGAGACTAGCCTGGAGTTCTAAAGTCCTTAGCAAGAAATTGACTGTGTCTCCTAAAGAACGCATGACCAAAAGTGTTAGCCTCTTCAGCAGTCTCACCAATCGGGAGTTCTTTTTAAAAAGCCCCGGGTGCAAGCCGGTGATGTAACGTCCACCACCATCTATCTTGGTGCCACTACGAGAAAAGTGGCCACATATGACTCCGTCTTGTACTGGGGTCAAATTCTAGTCCATTCTCCTTGGAGCCGAGACAATCTTCAAAGCAGTAAGAGAGACATCACGCTCCATCCGAGGCAAGAACAAATTTTGTCCGTTTACAGTTCTAAGCCATTCGTAAGTCCCGATATCCAATAAGTCAGGATCCTCTGAAGAGTCTCCGAATAAGAGAATAGGCTTCACAATAGGTTCACGATTGATAGACTCTAAGGGAGCATCAGTGATCATACACCTAAATGTAGAGAAGGGTCAGAAAGAAGATCTACTTCTTCTATCCCCCATTCTCCGAATAGAGGAATACTCTCAAGGGCAGAATAATAAGGACGAAAGGCAATCGTCTGAGTACCATCCGCTCCGAGATCACCACGTAGAGGAAGTGGAGTAGAAGGATATATAACTGCACAAAAAGACAAACAAGATTAGTCTCGAGCAGCAATCAAGGTCAAATAACACGAAGGTCATTTCGACAACGAACGTCGAAATTCATCGAATAGAGAACCTCAACAGGGATAACGAGGCTCATCATTTCAATGAGGTTCGTGGTCAAATAACACGAAGGTTATTTCGATAACGGACGTCAAGATTCGTTCGAATAGAGAACCTCGGTAGGGATAACGAAGTTCATCAATACAACGAGGTTCGTTAGAGAACACGAAGTTCATCATCCGAAGACAAAATTCGCCAATCCAACGAACGTAATCGATGAAAATATGAAGTTCATCATGAAAACGAATTTCGTTTAACAATTCCAGATCTTGACAGAATAGCCAACGAGGTTGGACATGTGAAGTTTAACTTGCAGATAAGGCTCATCAAAAGATGAAACAAGTCATAAAAGATGAGAATCATTGATAACGAGCCTCGTCCAACCAAAAAGACGTCATCTTTATAATGAGTCTGGAAGGAACTGTTCATCTTCCTCCGGAAACCCAAGTCTAAAATAGATAGGGTTGACATCCCTCAGAACACAAACCATGCGTTTAAGATCCATTACCTGAAAAGGTGGGTAGAACGTCAGGTTTGTATGAAGAGTTAGCTGTAGGCGTCAAAAAATGCTAATAGATATCCAAAACATAAAAAATCACTCAAAACTAGGAAAATCACCCAAAACTCACAGAAGTGAACTGTCTCGCCAGCGAGACGGTATTTGCTGTCTCGCCAGCGAGACGGTATTTGCTGTCTCGCCAGCGAGACAGTATTTACTGTCTCGCCAGCGAGACAGCGTTGAAATGGTCAATAACCACCTCGAATAACTGCCCTACACGTGTCCATTAACTGCCAGGGGACGTGGGAAACAACGTGGGCGAAAATCACGTGAATAACTGCCAAAATAACGGAGTTTGAAACGTGGGGAAGCAGTTACAGCAAAACTGCCAGGAATATTCATTTTGCACGACAGTATTTTACTATCTCGTTGGGCGAGACAGCAAACACTGTCTCGCCCTGCGAGACAGTAAAATGCTGTCGCACCCTACTGATTTGCTGTTTTGTTGAGTTTTGACAGTTGCAGACCCCTGAGGCTATAAATACCCCCCTAGGCTCTCTTCTGACGAGGATCGAGCATTTGTTAGAGTATTCCAGAGCAGAGAGAGCAGAGATTTTAGTTCTTGGAGCAATCCCTTGACATTCAAGCTTTGACTTGTTTTCAAGAAGAACGACTATCTTACATCGATAAGATATCGTTTCCAATTCTCACTTTGATAACGAAGGAAGAATCATAAGTCCCCCTCTTCACGATCTGTGAATCGGCGGTCCACGAACTAAAGCGTTCCCGGCACAGGCAAAGTCCCACAAAAGCAGTATTCGATAAACGAATTCTGTGTTATTTTCTTCAAGAGTTGTAATTTTTCTTATTTTTCATTGTAATTCTCTGTAATCAAAAGAAGATTAATGGAAATGGCAATGAAGACAACTTTTGCTAAAAACAAACTGGCGACCACAGTGGGAGCCAGCGGCTTCGCTGCCGAAGCCGCCGTGTCACAGCCGATAAAGATCATCGTCAACGAGGAGATCGAATACGAATTCGATCAGGCGAAATTCGAGGAGTACTTATCATCCTCGTCTTCAAAATCTCCCTCCCCACGCAAGTGCAAGAGGACTTCCTCTTCCAGGAAAACTGTCAAGTCTGCAACGCCAATGAAGGCCGCAGATGAAGATTCTCTCCCGATCGTTGCTAAGGAACCTGTCCGCAACGTTTCTGCTCTAAGCGACTCCGTACCAATTAAGGAGTCTTTGACAAATTGCTCACCGGTGCTGACGAAGAGGGCTCGTCAGAGACAGCGTCAGCGCCGTGCTCGACAACTGGCCAAAGCCATACAACAAACCGACGGGGTCAACTACTATGCGGATCTAGAGTCGAGGAAACAGAAAATGAATTAATTGCCCCAACGGCAAGATAATCACATTTCTACAAAGCTTACGACGGAGGAATGGACCCTCGTCAAAAGGGCCTGTTCAACCTTAAAGGAACGGATACAAAGGCGTAAGGAGAAAGCCGCTCGCGCTCGTGCTCTTCGCCAACAAGCACAAGGAATCAAAAAGGAGTTGGTGTCTGAAAAGCCACCAAAGAACCGTATAGTTTGGATGCCGAAGGCGTCACAAGCATCTGTTCCGGGCCCGTCTACTACATCACCAGTGAAGCCCTGGGTTAGCTCGGATTTATCTAAGTTCAAGGTTACCATGGCGGATCGCCTCGGTCCTTTGGCTGACGATCGAGGCAAAGCCCCAATTAAAGAAAATCCAAGTCCAGCAAACAAACCCTTGGTGGTTTCTTACACAGGGGGTCGCAAACACCCTCCTGTCAGAATTGATCCGGTCCAAGACAAGAGAATATCAGTCCATGATCGTCTAGGACCCGTGAAGACTCCACTCCCACAAGGAGGTGTATTTAAAAACTTAACCTTGGGTCGCCCAGAGGCGACGAATAATCATCCTGTGCATGTTAACAAGGTTTACAAACCAAAGATAGGTTGCTCAAATCACGGTAGTGATGAGCTGTCCTATCAGGACAGTAAATCAAGAAAAAGGAATGTCCGAATCGCATTGCGCATGCGAGAGACTCATCAAGGCAGTGTTGACGGAATGCGATTGCTCACAAACCCCAAAACGAGTTTCCGTATTTCAAAGACTTTCGACTGAAGCGTCAAAATCCAAAGTGAGACGTTTCAACCAGAGAAAGCCTGCTGTTTTCAGCAAAAGTTGATTTCATTGTCGATTCCATTAATCTTCTTTCATTGTCGATTCCATTAATCTTCTTTCAATTACAGAGAAATTACAATGAAAATAAGAAAAAATTACAACTCTTGAAGAAAATAACACAGAATTCGTTTATCGAATACTGCTTTGTGGGACTTTGCCTGTGCCGTGAGTGCTTTGGCTCGTTGACCACCGATTCACAGATCGTGAGAGGAGGTTTATGATTCTTCCTTCGTTATCGAAGTGAGAATTGGAAACGATATCTTATCGAAGTAAGATAGTCGTTCTTCTTGAACTCAAGTCGAGGCTCGAATGTCAAGGAATCACACAAAACACTGAAATCTCTGCTCTCTCTGCTCTGGAATGCTCTAACAAATGCTCGATCGTCGTCAGAAGTGACCCTAGGGGTGTATTTATAGCCTCAGGGGTCTGTAACTGCAAAAAACACAACTCAGCAAGAAATTAGTACGGCGCGACAGTCTTTTACTGTCTCGCTGGTCGAGACAGTGTTTGCTGTCTCGCCCAGCGAGACAGTAAATTTACTGTCTCGCCCAGCGAGACAGTAAAATACTGTCGCGCAAAACGAATATTCTGGGTAGTTTTCGCTGTAACTGCCTCCCCACGTTTCAAACTCCGTTATTTTGGCAGTTATTCACGTGATTTTCGCTCACGTTGTTTCCCACGTCCCTTGGCAGTTAATGGACACGTGTAGGGCAGTTATTGAGGTGTTTATTGGACCATTTCAACGTTGTAATCAGTAAATTTACTGTCTCGCTGGCGAGACAGCAAATACTGTCTCGCTGGCGAGACAGCAAATACTGTCTCGACCGGCGAGACAGCAAAAGACTGTCTCGACCGGCGAGACAGCAAAAGACTGTCTCGCTGGCGAGACA
>BQKN01063751.1:235275-288997 GCA_022839385.1 Asparagus kiusianus | reverse complement strand
CTGTCTCGACCGGCGAGACAGCAAAAGACTGTCTCGCTGGCGAGACAGCAAAGACTGAGTTTTGGGTGATTTTCCCAGTTTTGAGTGATTTTCTGTGTTTGGATATCTATTAGCATTTTTTGACGCCTACACCTGCAAGGCGACAAGATGAATTCCCTGAGGTCACCATTAATATGACCGGCAGAGGAAAACAACAGTTAGTCAACCCGGACCCTGATTTCTCTTCAGAAGGGAGAGTTGAGCGGGGTCTTTCTCAAAGAATGGAGCGGTTACAACGGAGGGCTAACCGACGCCGTGACTACAAAAGGATGCATGAAGGTTTATCGTCAGAAGGCGAGCTGTCAGATACTTGTTCTGCTATTGCTTCAGACGATACCGCGTCCAGTGTGGGGCGAGCGAGAGAATCATTCGCCATTACACTAGACCAATTAGCTCAGATACTGCAAGAAGCGTTGGCCAAACAACGCGAGGAGATCAGAGCCGAAATCAAAACGGAGATGGAGTTGACGATGCAGCAGGTACGAGACTTGCAATCTCAGCAGCACCAACCGGAATCAAGTCAGAAGGCAGAATCCAGTAAACGCAATGCCAAACTTGTACATATAGCTGAGGATGATGGCAAAGAAGACGAGACTATCTTTGATGATCCTCCTCCTGATAAAGACAGTTCTGGAAACGGTCCGGTCAAATCAACTACCCAACCTCCTCCAGTCTATCTGAAGAAGACTGAGGAAGAAGACAAGAAAATGCAAGATCTCGAGAGTAAAGTCAACGCCTTGATGACAGCCCAAGAAGTGAAGAAGACGGGCATCCCATACCCATACTCGAGGGAGTGGGATCTAATTCCTTATCCCCCGAAATTTAATTTGATTAACTTTACTCCTTTTGATGGCAGGGGTTCACCAACTCAGCACTTGATCTATTTCAAGTCACATCTTGGCGCAATATCAGGAAATGAAGCCCTGATGGTTTGGTCATTCATAAGAACCCTCCGTGGGTCTGCCTTCGATTGGTACCGACGCCTGAAACCTAGGAGCATCACCAGCTGGGGAGATATGGAAGAACTGTTTCTAACCAACTTTTTCGACGATGACACAGAGGTCTCCATTGGCTCGTTGTTGGACGAGAAGCAGAAGAATGGGGAATCAGTTGACGTCTTTGTCAAACGGTTCCGGAACAAGGCGGTGAACTACCGAGATCCACTCACGGAGGAGTTTATCCTACAGACATGCCATAATAACTTGTCTTTGGATGTGCTGGAGATAATGGGGGTTGTACCCTCTAAGACTTGGAAAGAGTTGAAGGTTAGAGGTGAACAAGCTGAACGGTTTCTCAAAAGAAGGAATTTGGAGAGAGGTCAGCCACCAGCTAACAACCAAAATCAGAAACAGAACTTCAATCCTCGAGGCAGAGGAAGAGGGTCGGGAGCCGCTGTCGATGCACACCAAACGTCACAACAGCCGCCGCAACAACCGCAGCAGTCGTCATTCCAGTTGGCGCCGAATCAGAATCAATAGCCTCAGAAGCAGTCAAGCCCTCTGAGCCCAGATTCCCCAAGGAGTATTCATTCAAAGATGATGAAGTCCCGGTCATCTTCAAGTACCTGCTGGACAACAATAAGATTAAGCTTCCACCGGTCACAAACCAAGAAGAAGCAAAGAAGATTAATGACCCGAAATACTGTGCGTATCACAGGAGGGTCCACCATCCCACTAAAGCTTGTTATGTCTTAAAAGACAAAATACAAACTTTAATTGATGTCGGTATTGTGACTCCGAAGCCAAAGGAGAAGAAGGTGGGCGCAAACACGGTCTCCATTAGCTTCGGATCGGTTCCCTTGTCCTGGTTTCAAGCCGAGCCAGTGTCAGAAGTAAAGATGCAAACCATCAACGATGAACCTCATGGACAGCGCCAAAAAGGGCTAGTATCACACACAGCCCCTAACGGCGAAATCCTTTGGGTTCATCCGGATTTGCTTGAAGATGAACAGTGGACGACATCCACGTCAAGGAAGAAATCGAAAGGTAAAGGAAAGAAGAAGTCCTGTTACGGAGCCTCGGCAATTACGGAGCAAGACGATGAAGAAATAACAGCTCTACCATTTTCTGATGAAGAGCGGGAAGTTTTCGCAACAAGGGGTGGAAATGAATATCATTACCAATATCCTGAAGCTTCTAATCCTAATGGTAAAACTCTTGCAGAACCGGGGGTGGTTACTACCCCGCCCATACTAATTGAGAAACCTCAGAAAGTGGTTAAACAAAAAGAAAAGGAACCTCAATCCAGAGAAGTCCAACTTCCGAAGCAGTCTCGTTTCAACAAACCTATTGGACGGGACAAACCGGAAAGTTCAAATACTCCATTCCGCTTCGACGTCATGACTTAATTAGCTAACATCCCAGCAAGGATCACGCTATACGGGTTGCTTTGCCTTTCGAAAGAAACCAGAGAGGCTTTACAAGAAGCTTTGGCTGATTCTGAGGTATTCCTCACTCAGATCAAACCAACTCGTAAAGAGCCAGAGTCATCGGTGCAGCATTGCAATCTGGCAACCACCAAATTCCCTTGCATCGCTTTCACAAAAGAAGATATGCAAGTCAGGAATTCAAAGCATGATAGACCGTTGTATTTTACTGGATATATCGGTTCGAGCATGGTCAACCGGATTCAAGTCGATCCGGGTTCTGCTGTAAGCATCATGCCACTTCGGTTGATGTACCACCTCGGAATTCCCGCCAGCAAGTTAGCATCAACGGGAACTGTCATTTATGGATTCAACACTAGCGGATCAAGACCGTTAGGAAAAATCCGGGTGAAGTGTCAACTTGGAGATCTGAAGTCTGAGGTCACCTGCTATGTGATCGACGCAGAAACTTCCTATAATTTACTGTTGGGTCGTCCATGGATCCACGGTAATCTTATAGTTCCCTCTACCCTTCATCAGTGTTTGAAGTATGTCGACACTAATGAGGAGGTCAAGATGGTGTTCGCAGATAAGCAACCATTCAAGGGGTTAGAAAACTATTTTACTGACTCCCTTCTATATGGTGCTGAGTCCGATACTGAACCATCGGCCCATGGCACGGACAGCGGAGAAGAAGCTGATACCGAAGCCGGGCTCGATTATAGTGAAGGTCTTGTATTAAACGACATTGAACCTCTTGTAATCGATCTTGACGGTGATGAATCGTCAGACGAAAGTTGTAACTGGCAACTTGCCGATGAAATAATAAAGAATGATTTAGAGTATTCGCCTTGTCTTGATAATGTAATGCAAGAATTGTATGATAACCCTAATCTACACATGCCAATTCACTTGTCCTGCACGGCGACGAAATATCTACAAAATTCAGCCGGGACAACGGTGATTCTACCTACAAAGACAGGGGGTGAGAAAAAAATAATCTTTGGAAAAGGGGATCCATCCCCAGCTCCTGATCTTTTCTTGGACAGCAACTCAGATGAGGAAAAGCCGGGACGACATTTCTCTCGGTATAGTTCGTAAGCTAATGATTATATGGAGAGACAAGGCTATGACCTCTCGCTCGGTGAAGGTCTTTATTTTGGTCAAGGAGTCAGGGTTCCACCCCGTTCTACTTATGTACCAAAAGGAAAACCGGATAATTATTATACTCATAATAGAGGTCTAGGTTATGCTTCGTCATCTGATGACGAATATTGCCAGCAGATCATTAGCCAACTGAGAAGTAAAAGCGGACACTCATCCGATACTTCAATGTGGGATTCTGACACAAGCATTGGAGAGAGATTCAAAGCTCTAATGTCGAACATGGCGACAGTTGATCCTTCTACAATCGAGGAAGATGATCAATTGCCTATTTGGGAAGATCCATGGATGCATTACATGAACATCCAATATGGCGATCGATTTGAACAAAGAGAACCTCCTACGGAGGATGAAGTGGTACAAATTAATATGGGTGACGAAGCTAATCTGAAACCTATATTTATCAGTGGTGATCTTCCACCGGACGAGAAAGAGGAGCTAATCACCCTCATTAGAGAGTATATCGACGTTTTCGCTTGGAATTACGAAGATATGCCGGGACTCGACTCGAACGTAGCAATGCACACCCTCAACATAAAATCGGATGCTAAACCTATCAAACAACAGCAAAGACGGTTTCGTCTGCAAATTATGGAGGCAATAGAAGCTGAAGTTAAGAAATTGATCGACTCAGGTTTTGTCAGAGAAGAACAACATCCTGAATGGCTAGCTAACATTGTTCCAGCTCTTAAAAAGAACGAAAAGATCAGAATCTGTATTGATTTCAGAGATCTGAATACCGCCTGTCCTAAAGATGACTTCCCCCTACCAATTACGGACGTCATTATTGACAATACTTGCGGATTCGAGAGAATGTCATTTATGGATGGTTTCTTAGGGTATAATCAGATCAAGATGCACCCAGACGATAAAAAGCATACAGCATTCAGAACACCCATGGGGTCTTTTGTTATACTGTTATGCCTTTTGGTTTAAAAAATGCTGGCGCCACATACCAACGAGCAATGACGAAAATCTTTTAAGAGCATCTTAGGAAGAACGTTGAATGCTACGTTGATGACCTGGTCGTTAAGAGTCGTGATAAAAGAGACCATATTAATGATCTGAAGACGATGTTCGATCTTATGAGAACTCATCAGCTAAAGATGAACCCGACTAAATCCTTCCTTGGGATGTCGAGCGGTAAATTTCTTGGATTCGTCGTCACCACAAAAGGTATTCATATTGATCCTGACAAAGTGAAGGCGATAAATGAATTACAACCTCCGAGGAATCTTAAAGAACTCAGAGGATTGCAGGGTCGATTGGCATATATCCGTCGGTTTATCTCAAACTTGTTCGGAAAATGTCAACCGTTTTCTAAACTCGCAAAGAAAGGCGTGTCCTTCATTTGGGATGAAGCATGTCAAAAGGCGTTCGAAGATATTAAAACATATCTGGCGAACCCACCTATTCTCGTTGTACCGAAATCAGGCAAACCGTTTTTGATTTACGTCAAAGTGACGAGCCATTCGTTAAGTGCATTACTTGCACAAGACGACGATAACGGTCACGAACAAGCGGTATATTACTTAAGTCGTATATTGGTAGGAGCTGAATCTCGCTATCCAATGATTGAGAAGGAATGCCTTGCATTGGTATTTGCCATCCAGAAAATGCGACACTATTTAGTTGGACAGACGATTTATGTTATTTCGAACATAAACCATGTCCGCGTATTCATGACCCAGCCGGCCTCCATGAATTGGCATTTAGCCAGATGGGCTTTACTCTTATCGCAATACGACTTGTACGTTAAGCAACAAAAATCAGTTAAAGGACGAGCTATTTGTGATCTTTTGGCGGAAAACCCTACAAAGGATGTAGTCGAGTTGTACGACGATCTGCCAGATGAAACCCATGAAGTTAACACCACCTCACATCAACAAGTGTGGTAGTTGTACTTCGACGGGGCCTCACGTGCAACCAATGTGGCGAGCACACCCGGACGTTCTAAAATTTCCTCAGGAGTGGGGGTCGTTTTAGTTTCCCCGGAAAAGCATGTCTTGCCTAGAGCATACTCGTTGACCGGACCATGTTCTAATAATGTGGCCGAGTACAACGCGTTAATAATTGGACTCAACTTTGCCAAAGAGCTGGGGGTCGAATACCTTGAAGCTTTTGGGGATTCTCAACTGGTAGTTAATCAAATACGAGGAGAGTATGAAGTCAGAAGTCCAGACCTGATTCCATACCATCAGGTTGCCATTGAGATGGCAAACTCGTTTGAAGGATTTTTCATCGAGTACGTTCCACGTCTCCAAAACGCGTATGCAGACGCATTGGCGGCATTGTCAGTATCATTGGCTCAACCTCCCGAAACAGAGCAATTGATTACAGTGAGGACTCACCAGCTTATCGTTCTAATCTACGATTTGGATGTTAAAGAAGCATACTCATCAGCAGTCAAACCTGAAGTTCGAGATTGGCGTTTTCCCATTATCGACTACGTCCTACATGGTATATTGCCTGAAGATGTAAGAGAAAGGGAATCGATTCGGCGAAGAGCACCCAGATTTTATTACAACGCCACAGCGCAAATGTTGTATCAACGATCATACGATGGTCTTTTACTTCGTTGTCTATCCGGTAAAGAAGCGGAACAAGCACTCAAAGAGGCGCATAATGGAATATGCGGTGCACATCATCCCGGTCCCAAACTCTATGACCGACTTAGAAGAATCGGGTATTACTGGCCGACTATGGTAAAAGATGCAGTTGACTACGCACGACGATGTGAAGTGTGTCAGTTACATGCGAACTATATGCACCAACCCCCCGAGTATTTACACCCATCGGCGACGTCATGGCCATTCGAAACTTGGGGCATGGATATCGTAGGTCCTATTTTCCCACCTTCGGTTAAAGGGGACCGTTTTATTTTGGCAATCACCGATTACTTCTCAAAATGGGCAGAAGCAGTTCCACTTAGAGAAGTAAAGACGAGTGATGTCATCAAGTTTATCAAACACCATGTCATATATCGGTACGGTGTTCCAAGACGAATAGTGCACGATAATGGTCCTCAATTCATTAGCAACGCATTCATCAAGTTCTGCAGCAAATTCGGGATTAAGGACGTTTCATCGACGGCTTATAACCCTACGGCTAACGGATTGGCCGAAGCTTTTAACAAGACTATCATCAAAATCTTGGCAAAATTGGTGAAAACCAATAAACGAGATTGGGACGACAAACTCGGCGAAGCCCTATGGGCTTACCGTACAACTGTCCGTACACCCACCGGAACAACACCATATGCCTTAACATATGGATGTGAAGCCGTTCTACCATTGGAAATACAGATTCCTTCTCTCCGTATCGCTCTCGTAACGGGAATGACGACGGAAGAACATCATCAGAAACGTCTCGAGGAGTTAGAGATGTTAGATGAAAAGCGCTTGGAAGCTCAACAACAGATCGAGTTTTATCAAGCCAGAATTTCTTGGACTTTTGATAAAAGGGTTCGATGACGAAGTTTTAAAGAAGGAGATTTAGTTCTTGCCGTCCGAAGACCTATGATCCTCACTTCCAAGAAGAAAGGAAAATTTGAACCCAAATGGGAAGGACCGTTTGTAATAGAAACAGTCTATTCAAACGGTGCATATCGCCTGGTTACCCAGGATGGCAACAAATTAATGATGTTAATAAATGGGAAGTTCCTGAAAAAGTATTACCCATAATACGTTCAGGATAACCTATGTAAAACGGAAAGTTCCTAGAGAGTCCTATACATGATATTTCGGGATAATCCGTTATCAGTTGATTATCATGAATGGAAAATAATCATGCGAATAATATGTTTTTACCACTTTTGTTGAGATGAGATTTAATAACAGTTAATCTTTCCTCACGAAACCTTGTAACACGATCATGGCAAGGGAGACTCGATGATTCGTAACCCCACACCATGAAACCCTCACCGATCAGATCAATCAAAGGTCATCGGTCTGTCGAATCCTTATGCTTGAAATCAAAACTTCCCACCGAGTAATTCGTACAAATCAACAAACTCATTGTCATTTGTACCCTATTCCTATCCTTTTTTGGTCAAACCTTACTACAGTTAGGACCAAAGCTAAAATCCCCTCTCGATTCGTTCCATGAACGAGAGGTCCACAAATTGAGCGATCAAACCTTTAAACAGTTAGGATCGTATCAAACCCCCACTTGGTCAAACCTTCCTACAGTTAGGACCACAACCAAAATCCCCTCTCGATTCGTTCCATGAACGAGAGGTCCACAAATTGAATAATCAAACCTTATGACAGTTAGGATTATACAAACCAATCCAGATTCCCTAAGTGGAGATTCCACTTTGAGTTTCCTCTGCATCAGGAGATAGAATATAAAATTATTCCTCTCCGATTCTGGGTTTATCTCTATCAACAAACAAGAGACCAGGAAATGGAATATGAAATTATTCATTTCCAATTCTGGGTTTATCTCTACCAACAAACAAGAGACCAGAAGTCGGAATATAAAATTATTCCTCTCCAATTCTGGGTTCATCTCTACCAACAAACAAGAGACCGAGTAGATGGAATATAAAATTATTCCTCTCCAATTCTGAGTTTATCTCTACCAACAAACAAGAGACCAGGAGTCGGAATATAAATTTATTCCCCTCCAATTATGGGTTTTTCTCTACCAACAAACAAGAGATTCTGAACTGAGAAATCCAAGTTCATTCTTCACAAGCATAGGTTCATTTTCATACATAGAGAACGTGACCTATCTACACTTTAAAATCTATGTCATTCACACATGGGGGATGTTATCTCTATCCCTTATTAGAGATAAGCCTACATCTAACACATGTAGCCTACACATTCAATGCTATAGTTTAAAGTCTAAAAGAGTTGAAGTCTTTTAGCCCAACGTTATATGTGAAACGGACTTAGATAATTCACATACTAGCCCGATTCAAACGGTATCGGTAAATGCATATCAAATCCGTTGATGGCTGAGGATTTGCCAAAAATCCTATAAGTATTATGGTTATTTATTCTAAACAAGAATGAGTAATCATAATAAAATCTCAATGAGCAAAAGAGTTCATTATATTGAACGAAAATGTTCAAACAAAAATAAATACATGTTCTCTAATTACAAGAGTTTATACTGACGAATCTGATCTTCTAGTTTCAAAAGTTCTATTGCGTAGGCCTGTTCAAGCTCAGCAGTCAATTTAACTTTGAAGGCTTCTTCATTAACACTTTAAAGTTCAGTGACCTCTTGTACTTTCTCAGCAATTCTCTTATTCTGAATATCCAATCGCTGATACAGGTTTTCTTCAATTTGAGTTGTCTTCGTCAACTCGGATTCTAAAACTTCACGATCGTCCTTGGCTTTTGCAAGTTGCTTTTCTAAACGATCTATCTCAGCTTGATTCGACTCTAAGTCCTGTTGTAGATCGATTTTAACCTGTATTCTTTTGGCGACATGCACCCTTTGTTGATGACTGTGAGCTTTTAACTTTTGAAGTTCAGAGTTAGCGGATTGCTGAGAATCACGCCACGCCCGCAACTTGAAGTCCATATGAGAAGCGATGTAAGAGGGTACGCCTTTAGTGCGAAGATCCTCCAGAAGCTCAGTGTGTTGCTTCAACTCGACTAAATATACGCCAATCGAATCGGCTAAGTCGTTATATCCTTCATCTCGGATGCTCGACATATAACGATCAAACGTTTTCTTAAAGCTCTCAAAATGTGAGCCTTTTAAAAGAATACGATCGACCATAAAGTTCCAAAATGGGACGAAACCATGAAGCTCAGAGCAAATGGCGAGTTTTTCCAGATCCTCGTCAGACAATAATTCTTGAATGCGGGCTGATAAGGAAGTAAAAGGAGCTGCGACAAGGGCAAATAAGTCAGTACAAGATACATGTGTGCATGCATAATAGCAATCTGGAGTATACCAAGTTTAATAGAAGAACCTTCAACATGACCCTGCGTATCCACTGGGGGTAGTCTGGTCTCTTGAACAGTCGAAGCTGGTTCAAGAATAGCAGCTTGTGATGCACCAGCTACGTCAGAAGATCCTTTAATTTCAACCTCAGGGGACTTTGGGTCTAAATTAAGAGCTTTCTCAGAGGAAGATTCTACAAACAAAAAGATCATAATGAGCATAATTGAGTGTTAAACAGAAACTTGACACGAATGAGAGGTGAAACTCACCAATTCCAGGTATAACATCAGCCGATGTACCAACTTCTTCAGTTGGTCTCGCTTTTGAAGCAACTGGACTAATTTGGGTGGTGTCATTCACCTCAATCATCATAGGATCTGCAGGGGTAGTAGGTTGGGATTCAGGAATATGTGATTGAAAACCAACTTCGATTCCTGCCCACGATGAGAGATCACAACTCCTAGGTTGATCGTGAGCTCTAACGATTATAGCTGTATCAGTTCCGGTGATTGGTCCTATAATTCAAACGCTTACATAATTAATCAAGTAAAGAAAATATATAATGAGGAGTTTACAGAACATAAGCCTTACTCTCAGAAGGACCTGCTTCTGTTAAACCAGCGCCAACCGTTGATTCTGTGGCTGCACCAGTGGTTTTCCCAAACAATAAATCGGAGATTTCCTGATGATCCTTCTCTAAAATATCTATATTATAGTTGAAGTCAGTGAAGTCATCGATTTTATGAGTATGGGCGATTCCTCCTTCTGTTGGTTCGCTCACTACGACATCTACAGAATACATTGAGCTATAAATAACATGTGAATTCGGACGAATTTACCCAAGACGAAGATTAATTCTACCTTTATTCGTCGGGGCGAGTTCGGGAGCCTCGCTACTTGAGCCAACTTCTTTTAGTTTAACTAAAAGAATAAAAAGTGCACAAGTCATTAAAGGAGGCACACGGTCCGACTCATTCATTTCTCGGATTTCTCTTCCGAGAGGAGAAAGATCAGTACCTGTGTCCGTAGCTGATGGATCAATGTCGGAAGTTGGTGGAACACCAGTTGGTCCTTCTTTCAGAGCATCCTGCATTTGTTGAACAAAGCTGGTCTCTTCAGTCTCCATACCTCCGGGAGAAGCAGCATCAGCTGACAGTTCACCCTCTTCTCGATTCCCTATAGAAGTTAAACATGAAATAAATTTGAACATTAAGAAGTGTGAGAGCGATAAAGACAAATAGTCACCTTGTTCATCTGAAGAAGCACTGTGATCAGACGCCTCCTCTACAGCCGGAAGAGGGACACGTGGTTTGGAGGCGGATTTCTTCTGTCTTTTCGATGAACGCGCTTCATCCCTAACTCCAGACCCTTCATGGCGATGCTTAGTGCGTAATTCAGCCCTGGGAGAAGCTTGAGTGTGAGCTTGAACAGAAGGCCGAGATTTTTGCCGAAGAGCAAGAGGCACCGTGTCTTCCTCATCTTCTTCATCCCCACTGAGGACTTCCACCGTCATCCGGTTCGGATATTCCATAACGAGTCTCTCTCTCTTTCTCTTTGGGACATCCGGTGGTTGAGTAGGAGCAGCAGACGGACGCACAAGTCCTCTATCGAAAAAAGAATCAGGGAGACCAGCTCCGTCATCAGAACTTGAGCCAGTCTCACCCGCCTCCTCAGGAGTCTCAGTCTCCTTGGAGTCGAATTCTTCTTCACTACCAGCTGAGCGAGCCGGTTCTTTTCCCTTCCTCGACGATTCGGCGACCGCTTTCTTTTGAGGTGAAGTCATAACTTCACGTGTCGCTCTGCTTGAGCGCCGCGGAGCTGTCTCTTCTTCTAGTTCCGGCAATCTCCTGTACTGAGTGACAGTGTTGGCAGCGAGTAACCACTTACAAAATAAAAAGGTCATCCGTAGAGGCGGCGATTCCAAAGGGAGATCGAACTCAGCGCTCGTACAGCCGGCAATACTCCAAAACCAGGCTCTCGCGCCATCAATGAGTCCTCCTCGGAAGCTTAGGTGATGATTCGGGTTGTCGACGTATATTTGGTCGTAGCCGAATTGACGAACAAATCGGCATGGAAGATAAGGTTCAATAAGGCACACGTCTTTTACCCGAAATAATAAGTAACCAGGTCGACTGTTCATCAACCATCTGAAGCATCCGACATCCAAAATGGTGCGATTCTGTCTTGGATCTTCGGTATCCGATAAAGTGGTGTTGTAGGTACCAGAGAACCAAGGGAAGCAGGGGAAGAATTCCCAACACTTGTGAATTTTGAACTGCCTGGTTATATCTGGCTCTCGATGTTTAATCCATTCGCAAGCCTCAAGATTCTGCAACAGAGGAAGGCGGGGATCTATCGCTTCAGGAGCCTCCATTAAATCTGGTCGGTGAAGTACTAACCAGGCCATTAGATAAGTATAAGGCAACTCCAACTTCGGAACTGATAGGCTGGCAGAGGGTTTCTTTTTCTCCTGAGTAAACACAGTGATTAACTGTCGTAATCCACTGTGAATGGCAGCCACCGTAGCAGGAAGCAAGGATAATTTGCGACCTGTAGCTAACTAGACGGCTGGATACAATACTTCCATCGGCATCACATCAGAAGACTGGTGGGGAACTACGCACCTCTTTAGCCACAAGGCCAAGAAACCAGCTAGCAAAGCAGTAGAGCTAATCGGAACACTGGCTTGCCACAGATAAGAACGGAATTTTGTCCCATGCCGAAACCCATCTTCTGAATGAGAGGTGTAAGTCTGGGCGTTTGTTTTCTCCAACAGCCGATTGATGTCATTTGGGCTCATAGGAGACAATCCGCATACATCTCTCGAGCGGTCTTCCAGATTCTTGAACAGATAATCGGTGAATTGTTTTAAGCTGACTTGAGGAGACTTCCTCCTGGCTTTGGGGTCCATCTCAGCCGTAGCTATGTGATAGTGGCAGGTCAATTCCCATAGAACGTCGTGAGTCACAGCTGACCGATACTTTATCTTGCTCAGTTGACTGGTGGTCGGGAAGAACTCTTGATATGGGACATCGCCCATTGGCAAACCAGACACCTGCATCATTTCATGTAGTGGTAGTCCGAGCTCCCCGTTCTGGGTAAAGAATGTATTAGTGTCCGGGTTGTAGATCTCGAACAAACAGAGAAAATTACCCACACTAATCTGCAGACCACTCATAGTAGTACGAATCGGGATCGCCAATCCTAGTTCTGTTAATTCTCGTTCCCAACGGTTCAACACATAGCGAGTCATTCTGGTCCACCACCACTTATCTCCAAAATAATGTACCCATCCATAACATCTGAAATTCTCTCTGGGTAATACTTTGCCCGCTGCCGCTAACCGGTTCTTCACGGTATTGGCTTGCACTGTCGTTTCATTCTGAGGAATATTATCTTGTCCTAAGACACCTGGATGAAGCCCTCGTATAGAAGCTCTCTCACTTGAACCTGGAGTGGCTTCCTTCCCGATAAAACCGCAATGAATGCGTTCATAGTTTTCGGTCAATCTCCAGAACATTTCGCGGTTAACATATAAATTCCTGAACTCTAACAGCGAATATTCTCGAGGAATCAGAGGCAAATATAAGAATGATGACCCGCTTTGATGTAACCATTGTGCGGGCTTACAGAATGCGACCTCCGGATCCTTCATGGAGTCACCGAACAAGAAATCTGGCTTCCTTATGCATTTGTTGTCATCTCGTTCTGAAATCAGAGGAGTGTCCGTGATTATTCGTCGCAGAATACGACGACTACCTCGCTGATTCAATTCTCTGGCCCCTTCACTATAATCTGATTTAAACTGGGGAGCGGACTCTATTAATGGTAATCCCTCATAAAGAGAATGAGTAATGTTACTCCGACCCGTAATAGCATCAGCAGGAATAGCAGTAGGAGGAATGTGGACTGATTAAGAAAGCATACACATAAATGGTGTAAGAATGTTCCTAAAATTATAGAAAAAGCGGTATATCTTACTCTATAAGATATAATCGCTATTTCATAACAGGTGTGACGATTTTTCATCTAACACATATATAAAAGAGATATGCGTTACTATGCACGGGCATTATAACGGCATACCAAAACCTTTTAACACATGTAGGATGATATGAAATCGCCCCTGCATGTTCTGAAGTGTGTTTTGTCTAAGCAAAACGAACACTTTTAAGCGTCGATCCCCTCAAAGGAAGATGCCAGCTCTTCTCGAAAGTATCTCAAAGGATACAAACGAGGATCTGCATACAAACACAGGTATATATATACAAAATGGACAAAATACAGTATCTAAATTTGTGAAAGGGTGAAAGAAATATACCTCCATGTGAAGCGGCGACAGGGGCAGTCTCCTCAGGAGATTGGGCAGTCGAACGGCCCCGAGAAGCGCGGGATTTACGTGGCGACATAATGAGTATGTGATCTACAATGAAACCCGAGGGGAAAATTAGGATTTTGAGCATGCAATCGACAAAAAATCAAACCCACAAGACCGAGACAGTGCAGATAGCCTCACTGTTAAAGAAAATCAAGATTTTGAAAAAAGAGGGGGAAACAAACCTTCGAAATCTGAGTCGAATCTCCTCCAAATGAAGCACCACCTAACTCAGCAACAAAGAGGAGAAGAAAACTGGTCGAAGATTGCTCGAAAATCGCCCAAGAATCGTCAAGAAATCGCCCAGAAATCACGCCTAAAATCTAACGAAAAATCGCCAGAAATCCTAAGTCCCGATTTTATACTCTCTGTCTCACCGAGCGAGACAGCAAATGCTGTCTCGCCGAGCGAGACAGCAAATACTGTCTCGCCGTGCGAGACAGTGAATACTATGGAGCTGTCTTGCGTCGCGAGATAGCAAACACTGTTTCCCACAGAGACAATAAACATTGCCTCACAACATGAGACGGCAGATATTCTCTTGGTCAAAAAACCAAATACAATACAGATGGATACTCCAGTGGGTACACGAGTCTAAACTGTTTCCCACACCCAATAGGAAGTTCCTGGAGAATATTGATCTGAATGTTCTTAAGGATAACCTGTTGAGCTCTCAGTGAATGTGTCAATTCAGTGACCAAAGCTGAACCCACAAGAACAAATACCAGCTTCAATTCAAGATCTCGACAACGGTCAAGCGATAAACGCGATGCCGGGAGAACATTAGCTATTCTACAAAGAACTAAATAGACTAAAGACAGAAGAGGTCAAGGGTTGAAGTCATTTGCAAGTCCTGCTACACGATCTACTCTACCAAGCATTGAAGGGATCGTAAGTAAAACCTATCTTATCCAAAGCATCCTAGACTCTTCTATAAAAGAATACGTCTGGAATACTTTGGAGGGGGTATCTGTAGGCGTTAAAAAATACTAATAGATATCCAAAACATAAAAAATCACTCAAAACTAGGAAAATCACCCAAAACTCACAGAAGTGAACTGTCTCGCCAGCGAGACAGTATTTGCTGTCTCGCCAGCGAGACAGTCTTTGCTGTCTCGCCAGCGAGACAGTCTTTACTGTCTCGCCAGCGAGACAACGTTGAAATGGTCAATAACCACCTCGAATAACTGCCCTACACGTGTCCATTAACTGCCAGGGGACGTGGGAAACAACATGGGCGAAAATCACGTGAATAACTGCCAAAATAACGGAGTTTAAAACGTGGGGAGGCAGTTACAGCGAAAACTGCCAGGAATATTCGTTTTGCGCGACAGTATTTTACTGTCTCGTTGGGCGAGACAGTAAATTTACTGTCTCGCTGGGCGAGACAGCAAACACTGTCTCGCCCTGCGAGACAGTAAAATGCTGTCGCGCCCTACTGATTTGCTGTTTTGTTGAGTTTTGACAGTTGCAGACCCCTGAGGCTATAAATACGCCCCTAGGGTCTCTTCTGATGAGGATCGAGTATTTGTTAGAGTATTCCAGAGCAGAGAGAGTAGAGATTTTAGTTCTTAGAGCAATCCCTTGACATTCAAGCTTTGACTTGTTTTCAAGAAGAAGGACTATCTTACATCGATAAGATATCGTTTCCAATTCTCACTTCGATAACGAAGGAAGAATCATAAGTCCCCCTCTTCACGATCTGTGAATCGGCGGTCCACGAACTAAAGCGTTCCCAGCACAGGCAAAGTCCCACAAAAGCAGTATTCGATAAACGAATTCTGTGTTATTTTCTTCAAGAGTTGTAATTTTTTTTATTTTTCATTGTAATTCTCTGTAATCAAAAGAAGATTAATGGAAATGGCAATGAAGACAACTTTTGCTGAAAACATCAGCAACCTTCTTGCCCTTGCTCTTGCTTCGGTCTACAGCGGTCTTAGGTGCCATTGATTTCGTTGGAAAGGAGCACAAAGAAAGATCGGAATTTTGAGAAGAGAAGGAATTCAAATAGCCCAAACGACGAAGAGAGAAGAAGAAACTTCTCATATGATGATACCCTATTTATAAAGGCGGGAAAAGGGGCGAACCAAGGGTCGCGATCTTCAGTTAAGGTTGTTTGATGATATATCTCCCCAACAAGATCTACGGGCGGGATTCACGGAGATTTCCAATCACCAGCTGGCAACCATTCGCTAGGTCTGGGAAAAGTGAACAGCAGTAGTGCTGACGTAGCTGCGAAGGGTCATTTGTCAGATGATGGCTATTCTGACAAAGCTTATATAAAGGGACGAACTCCAGAGCGAACTGCAAAGTAATTTGCACAAACACGAGGTTCATGACAAAACCAGGTTTGTGAAATAAAATTCTCAGGTTCAAGATACATATTCAAAGTATTTTAGACTACATACAACCAGATTCAAGTCTGAAAACTTTGAAGGGGGTTTTGTAGGCATTAAAAAATGTCGAAATTCGAAACATGAAAAGGGTCAAGGAAACAAACCCCTTTTTAATTAGAAACGAGGTTCGTTGTTTAGAAAAGATCAACCTCGAGAACGAGAGTCGCCAAGCAGCAGAACTCAACATTGAAAGATAAAAGAAACAGATCTACGAGATTCAAAGCTCGGATATGAGGATCGAAGTTCACCAGTGGATACACGGTTCAAAGCTCGTCACAAGTTGAACTCTAGCTGTCAAAAACGAGGCTCGCCACGCAGCGAGGCTCGATATCAAAGACGAGGCTCGCCACGCAGCGAGGCTCGATATCAAAGATGAGGCTCGCCAAGCAGCGAGACTCGATATCTCGATATCAAAGATGAGGTTCGCCACGCAGCGAGACTCGATATCAAAGACGAGGCTTGCCACGCAGCGAGGCTCGACATCAAAGACGAGATTCGCCAATGCAGTGAAGCTCGTCACCCAAATTAAATCAGGCTGTAACGGCCATGAAGACTCAGTCAGCCACGTGGGCTAATTTTTAGGAGTACGTTACACCATGCGCTGATTTAGAGGAGTCAGTTATGTCCCTCTACCCATGACTTTAGCACGTTGGTTACGTGCTTAAACCCTATAAATAGCTATCGATGGCTACAAAAAAAAGGGATCCGAGGATTGAATTTTTGATCAGATTTTTGGAGATCTTCAAGCTTGGACTTTGAGAATCATCAGAGATCAAAGTTTCTACACGTTGATTTGGAGTACGAACCTCGATTCCAGCCAGCTCATGAACGTCAGAAGCTTTAGCAATCTTGGTTTGATCGTCAACGGGAGGCAATCTCGACTCAAGCATCGGAGGAAGCATCCTTTCGCCACCTAGAACCCACCTTAAACAAAAGAGAAGCTGAATTAATATTCTCTTCCTCTGTAATCGAGAGAGAGTGTGAGTGATTGTAAGGGTTTCATACTAAGTGATCGAACCCATTTCTTAAAACAAGAAAATCAATCCCAACATAAATTTTTCGACCCTACAGGTAATGGGTACCTGTTACGGATAGTGACCTTGTTCAACTTGTGATAATCTATACATAATCGCATACTCTCGTCCTTCTTCTTCACAAAGAGGACCGGTGCTCCCCACAGAGAATGACTTCGTCGAATGAAGCCCCGAGACAACAACTCATCTATCTGGATCTGTAGCTCCATCATCTCAGCAGGCGCCATATGGTAAGGAGCTCGGGAAATCAGTGCGGTGCCTGGCTACAACTCTATGCAAAACTCGACCTCTCTCACTGGAGGTAATCTTGGTATGTCCTGGACGACATCCTGGTACTCTGAGACTACTCGCATCTCACTCAAATCTGCGCCTCGATCCCGCAATATCTTCTCCTCTACGTACGCCAGAAATGACTCCACAAACTGGTTGCCTCTGGAGGTTGCTACCACTAACTCTGATCCACCATATGCTCGCAAGCTGACTGTTTTCACAAAACAGTCGATACTCACATGGTAGAAAGATAACCAATCCATACCAAGAATCACATCGAATTCAAACATATGCAACACAATCAAATCAATCGTGAACTCAGAATCGTCCAAGCTGACGATGCATCTCCTACAAACACTCTATAACAGAGATATATCTCCCAACAGAGTAGATACAAATAAGGAAAAATCCAACGGCTGAGCTACAAGCTGAAGCGTAACCGTAAAATCATAGGAGATAAAAGAATGCGAAGTGCCAGAATAAAAAAGAATACGTGCAGGAAAGGAGTTCACACGGAACGTACCTTCCACCACAGCTCCGCTCACGCCATGATCGCAAGGAACCATTGCATATACTCTACCGGTCAGCTACTCTGCATCGCCTAGAGTGAATGGTGCCATTTGTCTCTGCTGGATCTCCTGGACTGCTCGAACCTATCCCTCTATCCTCGGAACTGCTGGAGGTGCCTCAATCCTCAGCTGCTGACCCTGATCGCGTCCCTGAGCGTGGTTCTATTAATGCTGCTGAGTCCTGCCCTGCTAGCCTACTGCGGGTGCGCTGCGGCACTCGGCTGCTCGGTGCTCAGTCTTGTTACAATTGTAACAAGCTCCCTGGAATCGATGATGCTGCTGCGCTCTCTAGTCCTGCTGATGGCCCTTCTTATGAGGACCCTGTTGATACGGACTCTTACCCTGCTGCTGGGGTCCTCCTGAGCCTCCAAATGGTCTCTTTCCTTTTCCTTTGTCCTTGGACTATCCTAACTTACCATTGTCCTTGCCCTTGCCCTTGATGAATATGGCTGTATCCGTCTCCTGAGCCATGGCAGCATCTGCCACCTCTCGTACTGAACGAAACCTCCGAGATACTATGTACCGGTGTAACCCTAGACGAAGTCTCATTAGGAACATCTGAGCCTATCGCTCCTCTGTGTGCCACATACCAGTGAACCTAAGCAATGACATGAACTTACTCTCAAAGTCCATGATAGACATATCTCCCTACTCTAACCGAGCCAACTCTAACTCTTTCCTGGTTTTTGCTGCAGCCGAAACATACTACTCATCAAACAGATATATAAAGGTCTTCCATGAAATCGTCATCCTCTGCTCTGGGGTGAAACGAAGTCAATACCATCCTCCCGCATCGCCCTTGAGGCTGAAAGCCGCTAGCCTCCGCTTCTGCACCGAATTAACATTCAGCATATCCAAGATGTTGCTCACATCCTCTTTCCACTTGTGTGCGGCAATGGAATCCGTCGAACCGTGGAACTCTAGTGCTTTCAACTTTTGATACCTCTTAACTAAACGAAGCCAAGCCTCCTGATCAGCTGCTCCGTCATCAACTGGTGGTGTCGGTGGGACCACTAGTGCCCTATCTGGTATTTCCTCCTGAATAGATGACTCCTGAACGGGTGCCTCTTCATGAACGGAAGTCTCTTGATGAACCTGGGCTGCTAACCACTCCTCAATAGCCGCCATACGAGCTGTCAATGGTGTTATGATATCTACTAAGTACTGCGGAGTCTGCTGTGGCTCGGGCTCCCTATCTTCCTGCTGAACTCCCTGAGCACGAGTAACTCGGCGTCCACAACCTCTTCTTGACATCTATAATTCCAAAGTAAATCGTATCATATATATCTCATATCATGCTTTATTAGTCAAGCAAATAGTTCAAAAAAAATTTGTAGATTTTTCGCGTACATATATATAATACACCCTCACTCATACTAGGGATTCCTAACGGACTGTATACATGATCCCTAGGAAACTCTATCCTAATTCCACGATATGACACAGGAATGATCCTAAGGATATTAGAACTAGAGCTCTGATACCAACTGTGACGCCCCAAGGTTCACACAAGGCTACAGTCCCAGATGAAACCTGGATTGTCAAACCTGCCAAGCACCAACCATCATGCTATGACAAATTTCACCATCACAATAACTATCTCTTTAGTGGAAACAATAAATAAGTGAAGGTACAGACAGATAAAAATAGAAATAGAACAACACTGAATATACACAGAAGAAGCATGAGAAATATTAATAATGAGCCCAACTGGAAAGAAGTAGATATATCTCTGAGTCTGAACTGAATCTCAAATATAATGAGTCAAATAAACAAAGTCTCACAATAGCTCTCAACTCTATGAAATAAAATACCAATCTAGAGTCTGAAAATAATCAACTACATGTGGAGTTCTGCAATAACTACAAAATATAATAAATAGCTAAACGGACAACTAAGATGTCCCATCAGCCTGTGACTCTTCGTGTGCCGGACTCACTGGCTGAAAGAGGGGAAACAATGAGCGTCAAAGCACTAGAGAGATCATCACTACCTCTCCCTAGGGGAAGAGGTAGGAGTATATAGAAAATAGAGCCAGTATATACATATATCAAATCATTCATATAACTCTCTATAAATGAAAAACAAATAATCAATGATAAATACCCCAATCTCCAACATAAATAAAAATCATTTCATCTCGAACTACGTCCAAATGACCTGCTCTAATATAAGAGGATATCAACAATTGCTAAAACAAATATATCTGCCGTTCATAACGGGTGTATCAAAATCTCAAAGGAAATACCCTACTCACGTGCAATCTATCATGGAAGTAAAGCTTAAAACTGATCAATTATCTATGTGTGCATCATCTTATGCTATAGCGATACTTTTGTAATGCTCGTTACTCAATCGTTCTGCGGCAATAGGGTTTATTATTCTCCTATTCCGGATACATGTAACAACGATATTATTGTAATACTCTTACTCAATTGTTCTGCGGAAAATAGGTTTCATCACCCTATTTCCGGATACGTATATAATAACATTATTCATATGTGTTTATCAATTTAACTCGTGTCAAAAGTGTATCAATCTAACACAATCTAGCATATATGCACAAATCTCAGTGTGCGTATCCACATCTGAAGTTCACCGTCATCCCAGGTGTTCAACAACTCTTAATGTTGTAGTTAATCATCACAAAGTCGAGAGAATCACTCGACAACCAAATCTAAACCAAAAACAATGCACAGGCCAAACTCAGGCTGGCGGTCGACCGTGACGGGCTCTAGAGACTACCTAGGTCTTTGTCCTGCACGTGGTCGACCGTGGCGGTCGACCGTGAACCAAATTTCCAGTTTCTTTCCAGGTTTTTGTGTGTCACGTTCTCGTCGTGTTTTTGTAATTCAAACTTGATAAAAACTTCATGAAACTTACATGCAAGTATGCTACAGCAGATAAAAATACATGGAAACCTAATCAACTTATACAACCATGATTTTATGCATTAGATTTTTATTCAAAACCCTAAAACATGCATAAAAGCTTAAAACGATGTATCAAACTTCTTTCTTTAGATTAATCACGTTTTAAAATCATGTTCAGATCTTAAAAACATCTGTAAAATCATTCTCAACCTTTTTAGCATGAAAAGACCTAATCTTTATATATATTAGAAAAGAGTTATCTTTTATTCATAATCTAATCATTTAGGCTCTACAAAACATGTTTAAAACTCTTTAAAAACACTTTGAAAACTAGAAGGGGGATTATCAGAGATGATACTCGCCTGAGATTGTCGAAAAATGTTTTAGAAGCAAGGTTGAAAGTGATCTTCACTCCAAAAGCCACGAATCACCCGAAAATTCACTTGAAGCCTTCAATCTTCTCCAAGAAATTAAACTAGGGTTTTGGGGGGTTTGGTGGCTGTTACGGTTCTTAGGAAAACTCAAAAAAACATAAAAAAACTTATATATATATCAAGGAAAAATGAATATGGGTTTAGAAACCCGAAACCAACTCAAAATAGGAGAAAACTGTCTGTAGGTTTCGCGGTCAACCGTGACGGTCGACCGGACTGTGGTCGACCGTGGCGGTCGACCGGAACGGACATTTCTAGTTTTTCATATGTTTAGCCATTTTTACATGTTTCAACTCCTCTCTCTCTCATGTATGAACTCGTTCACACTCAAAACACATGGTATTATACTCATATACCATTAAATGATATTTATCATACTAAATATCCACATATCATGATTTCTCACACATTAATTATATTATTCATAAATTATCGAGGTTTTACAGTTCTCCTCCAGTTTGGATCTCAACTGCCCTTGGATGTGAGCAAAAGAAACACAAACGAAAACCTTAAGGTGGTTTAAGGAAGGTGTTCTACTTGAGAATGCTTCGAAGGGGGTCTTGTCCTCCAATGCAATTGTTGGACACCGGTTGAGAAGGTACACTGCGGTGTTGACTGCTTCTCTCCAGAACTTGTAGGGAAGGTTCTTCTCATGTAGGAGACTCTTGGCCATCTCCACGATAGTCCGGTTCTTCCTTTCAACCACTCCGTTCTGTTAACGAGTGTATGTACATGTGGTTTGCTTCTCGACGCCAAGGTTGTTGCAGTAGTCCTCGAACTCTGTTGAAGTGTACTCTCCACCCCGATCACTTCAAATCTTCTTGATCTCCAGGTCTGTTTGTCTTTCCACCATTGCTTTGAACTTTTGGAAGACGGTGAAAGCTTCTGATTTGAGCCTTAAAAAGTAGACCCAGGCCATCATGCTAAAGTCATCAATAAAAGTGATAAAATATTTGTTGCCGGCCAGGGACTCCGTATTCATTGGACCACATCGGTCTGTATAGATCAACTCCAAAGGCTTTGTTGCCCTCCATACTCCTTCCTTTGGGAACTCGCCTTGGTGCTGCTTGCCTTTCATGCAACTGGAGCAGACACCTTCAACTCCTTAAATGGTTAGGAGGCCATACACCATTTCTCTGCTTTGAAGAGTCTTAAGGCTTTAGAAGTTGAGATGTCCGAGCCTCTTGTGCCATAGCCAGGAGGAGTTCACCTCTTCGACCTTTAGAGCTTGAGTGTTGCAGTAGTGCAGTGAGAGAGGAAAACTTCTGTTGGGTTGCATCTTGACTTTGGCCACCAAGTTATTAAAACTGCTATCATCATAGATCTTTACTACTTGATCACCAAAAACTAGAAAATAACCGTTAATGAGCATTTGACCTACACTTAACAGATTTTCCTCTAGACCAGGTACAAGCATTACATCCTTGATGTATCTTTTTCCTTTTTTTAAATTTACAGCCAAGATGCCCTTTCCTTCAGATTTTACAATATTCTCATTTCCCATCTTAATACTACCAAGATAGGATGTGTCTAAGTCTATCAACAGTGACCGGTTCGCGGTCATGTGGTTACACAGTCACTGTCAATATACCAAAGACTACCATCACTATCTTTTCCTCCATGACAAGCAAAGAAAACATTACCTTCGCCTTCCTCTTCTTGGTTTGCAAAGACTTGCCGGCAGTTTTGGTTTTGATTTCCTTGAGTCCTGCACTCCTCTTTGGTATGCCCAAATCTGGAGCAGTTGGTGCACTTGGGCTTCCCCTCAAACCAGCACTTTCCTTGATAAGACTTGCCACAAGTTCTACATGTGGATTTGCTACCTTATTGGGAGTTGCCACTTTGTTGTTGTTGTTGAGGCTTTGGAGCAAAATTGGGCTTGCCTCCTTTCTTCTTCTTCTTTTGCTTCTGGCTCTGTTGTTGATTTGTGCTCATGTTGGAGCTTTGGAAGGCTCTCTCCATGGTAGAAACTTCATTCATCTTCTCAAGCTTTTGGTCAAACGCCTTGAGGGATGCGATTGCCTCTTGTAATGAAAGCTTCTCCATATCTTTTGTTTCTTCTATCACACTTACAATGGGGGGTCATATCTACTATAGAGAGAAATAAGAATTTTTTGAACTACTCTTTGATTTGGTACATCTTCACCATATGTTTTTAGTTGATTTATAACATTGGTGAATCTAGTAAGAAAATCATCGAGTCTTTCTTCTACTCTCATAGAGATTTACTATTACTTAATCGTCCTATGGAAATAGGTTTTATCTCCCTATTTTGGATACATGAAATGATGATACTTTTGTAATGCTATTACTCAATCGTCCTGCGGAAATAGGTTTTATCTTCCTACTCCGGATATATGAATAACTATATTTCTTTATATGTGCTTACTAATTCAACTTACGACAAAAGCATATTAACACAACATAAACTAAGCATACGTGCACATATCTCAGTGTGCGTGTTCATAACTGATGTTTAATAACATCTCAGATGCTAAACAACTCTTAATCACTGTAATATAATATTACAAGGTCAAGAAACTCTCTCGAAAATAACAAACAAGAGTGAAACTCAAGAAACTTTTACGTTATATATCAATTATTTCAAATCAGCACATTTACAGCTTTCTGCTGAACATATCATTAGTCAAATGAGTATATATTTCTCTAGACAAATTCTTTTAAGAATAGGTTTTCATTTTGGAAACTAGATTCACATAGCTATCATTTGGCACTGGTTTGGTTCGGTTTGGAGTTCATATGATATCTCTAATTTCTAGTTAAACGTTATATATGTGCAGCAGTTTTTTTGCAGAATGTATCATCAGTAAATTGGGTATATCTTTCTCTAGAAAAACTATCTTTAGGAAAGGTTTTCTGTTTTAAAATTTAGATTCACATATCTTTCAATTGGCATTAGTTTGTTTCAATTGGGATTTCATTTATTATTTCATATTTCTAGTTAACCAGTATATATGTGCAGTAGTTTTTCTGCAGAACATAACAAGCATGATTATTTGTACAAGAAATTATATTTAAACCTTCAATCATGTTTAAAACATACTAAAACATATAAAAATATATAACAACACTTAAACTTTGATAATCACTTACTAAAATTATCGCGAACATAAATCAAACTCTTGTGTTAATCTAATTAGGGTTTTTCAACCTAATTAACCAAATTCTTCAATCTAAAACATGAATTTTTAACATATTCAACATAAGAATGATTGCCAAACAAATTAGAAAAGATATTCATTCATTAAATCATATTTTTAATACTTAGGTATCACAAACCTAGGGTTTTCTCATCTTTAATCCACATGTAAACTCAATTAAATGTCAAATTAGGATTTAAACATGATTAAAACATGATTAACAAGTTAAAAAAGAAATTTTGAAGAACCCTAATGATCATGATCATGTTTCTATTATAAACAGCAAGAAAATATGTAGATCTAATATTTGTTTAAGATCTAACAATAAATATCTAATCTTTTTTACATTTGATTAACATTTAAGCATGTAAACACAAATTAAACATCTAAACTAGTTATTTAACTATGGGGATGAGTTTGGATGTAAGTGATCTTGCCTTAATATCATGTACAAGCCTCTGAAATAAAGCAAGTAATCCCCGAGCATAAACAATCCGTTCTCCCTCGCCACACGTCGATGATCTCGTCCTCGTGTCGGTATTTTGCTTCACAAAGCTCTCCAAACTCTTAAGAAAAAGATCAAGGGTTTTTGAGGGAAGAGGATGGCTGCTAAGGTTCATAAATATGATAAAAGAAAGGAATTTTCATAAAAAACATATGTATTTATAGAGGCAAACCCGAAACAAATCTGTTTAACCCGAACCAGGAAACCTAGTCTGACTAGGAAAACAATCTTCGGTATTTTAGCTATAACTTTCTCATCCAATCACAAAATGAGGTGATCTAAGATATGTTAGAAAGATGTTGAAGACATCTACAACTTTATTCTTTTATACTTTTCCAGATTCTGACTGCATCAGTATGCAAAATATAGATTCTCATAACTAGTCATTATTCCTAGATTTTCACTCTTTTGGCCTTTGTGCATGTTTTGTGCATTTGCACTCATATTTTCACAAATATACATTGAATTGATCTCAAATCAATTCTTATCATAATCAAACATCAAAATATGTTATTTTTTACTATATAACATATTTATCAATATTTATTATAAAATATTTAAATTTACGGGGTTTTACATCTTTCCCCCTTAAAAGAATTTCGTCCTCGAAATTCCGCAATTGTATCTTAGGAATTAATAATATGAGAAAAGCACTAAGAGGAGATAATCCAGACAAGAAAACCCTCTCGTACACATCTCGTACCATTAATCCCTTGATATGATCATTAGCAATATTTATGCTTAACAATCTAAAATACGAATACTCCCACTTAACCCCTAACTAAATGGAACTAGTACGTCAGGCGAAAAATCCAAATAAGGAACCCCCCATATATATACCATGTATTCCGAATGATTAGGAGTTAAGTATTAATACCCCCATTCTAGCGTTAAATATAAATATGACCATATAGAAAAAATTAAAAAATCATAAACATCAATAAGCTATAACCAAAACAATTTACCCACTCAAACAGTTGCGGGTAGTCGTGACACATATCCTCCTCGCGCTCCCAAGAAGCCTCCTCATCTCTTTTCTATCTTTATTAAACTTTAACTTAAGGTATTACTTCCTTTCTAAGCCTCTCGTCCTCTCTAGTAAGAATATAACCCGTGATCTCCATGGTAGTTAAATCTATCTGAAACTCAAATTATGGTGCATTAATCACCCTCTGTTTCTCCACGTCGCCCAATTACTTCTAAATTATCAAAACATAGAAAATATCGTGTCTACTCGATATTGATGCTAGAAGATCTAGCTCATTTGAAACGGCTCTAAAATATATAACTCTCATGAACCGGTCAATATACCTCGGGGTAAACTTTCCCCGTCTATCGAGTTACTGAATTCATCGGTGATATTTTCAATAAAACATAGTCCCCAATCTAGAACTCTAATGGTCATTGTCTCTGGTCTACGTAACTCTTCCGATGACTATGCGCTACAAGAACGCATTCCCAAATCTCTGTTACCTTTTCTGTAGTCTGCCTCACAAGCTCCTGTCTAAGCAATAAACTTTCTTGTAATTTTGCCCAATGAATAAACAATCTATAATGCCTCCCATACCATGCCTCATACAGTGTCATGCCAATAAGCAAACTCAATCAATGGGATATGATCCTCCCAGTTATTCTGTAAATCTATAATACATGTTTGCTACATGTTTTCCGATACTTAGTTTACTCTCTCCGTTTGTCCATCCGTATGTGGATGGATAACACTAGAATATCATAACTGGCTATTGAATAAATCCTAAAAACTCCTCTAGAAGTGTCTTTTCACATCTTTGTACATTTTTCTTATGCCTGGATGCACTGTATATCTGTTATTATGTGCCTAAACTATCGTGAAATAAGCCATACCCTCCGGGTCTGCATCAAAACACCTCGTAGTCCTGCTAATGACATGTCCACGTAAATGATTAATGTTGTATCACTGCTCAGAAAAGTCAAAATTGTTATTGTAGTCTATCTAGCTTTAATAGTCTCAAAGGCTACCTGGGACCCAATGCCCAAAGCAAACTATACACTCTTCTTCGTAAGTTGTGTAAGTGGTATCATAATCTTCAAAAAGTCCCGAATGAACTTTCTCTCATACCCTACCAAAACTCCGCATCTTCGTAATGGTTCTTAGTGGCTCCCAATCAAGTACAGCCTCAACAATGGCTGGATCCACTGTTATGCCCCCTACTGATGATTGGCCTAAAAATCTGATCTCTTATAGTCAAAACTCGTATTTGCTAAACTCAGCGTATCACTGATGCCTCTAATTTCAACTGTCCATTATGCCCATAATGCCAATAGAGGATGTTGCTCGTGTTCTACCTCCGATCTCGAAAAGATAAGGATGTCGTCAATAAAACGACTACGAACTGGTCCTAACATGGATGGAAAACCTGGTTCATCTAATCCATGAATACCGCGGGTGCATTGGTCAGCCCAAATGGCATGACAAGAACTCAAAAGACCCATATCGAGTCAGAAAATGCGATTTTGGAAATATCCATTTACCGCAATCACAACTGGAAATAGCTAAAACGAAGATCAATATTCGAGAAATGCTACACTCCACGTAGCTGGTGGAACAAGTCATAAATCCTCGATAATGGATGCCTAATCCGGATAGTGACTTGCTGAACTCATGATAATCGATACACAATCGCATGCTATAGTCCTTCTTCCCCACGAAGAGGACCGATACTCCTATGAAAATAACTCCTGATAATAAAACCCTAAGTTAACAACTCATCTAGCTGAGTCTGTAGCTCCTTCATCTCAGCGGGTGCAATATGATATGATAGGATGCTCGGAATATCGGTATGGTGCCTGTTGCAACTCGATGCAGGGAAACAACCTCTCTTACTAGAGAAAATGTAGGTATGTCCTAAAAGACATCCTGATACTCTGAGACAACTCCGGTCTCGCTCAAAATTACACCCCGATCCCGTATCATCACCTTCTCGACGTACGCCAGAAATCGTTCTGCATTCTGGTTACCCTATGAGGTTGCTACTATCTATACAACCCCAACGAATGTTCATAAGCATACTATTTTAGCAAAATAGTAGAAACTAATATTGTATGATTATAACCATTTCATACCAAGAATGACGTCGAAATCCGACATCCACAAAACGACCAGGTCAAAGATGAACTCAAGCTCATCAATACTGATGACACATCTCCTACATAAACTCTCTAATAGGAACACCTCCCATAGAGGAGTAGAATCTGATAACAGAACATCTAAGGGAAGTATAACTAACTAAAGCCTATACATGAAAGCATGAAATATAAAAGAATACGAAGTTCTTGAATTAAACAAGATTCGAGCTGGATAAGAATTTACTACGAAAACTCTGCTCGCACTATGCTCATGTGGTATGACTACATAAAACTTGTCAGTGGCTTGCGACTACTATGCTATAGCGTGGTGGAACGTATGGGTCCATCTGACCCTGATGAATGCTCTGAATAGCGCAATTCTGGCCTATTGGCCCCTAAATCCTCAGAATAACCGGTAGTACATCTATCCTCCGATGTTGGCCATAATCGTGACCCTAAGACTATTGACCCTGACCTCTGTCATGCTAGTCTCCTGCTGGTGTACTACGACAATTCTTTGATCTATATCCATTCTTGTTATAATTGTATCATATGTCTTGAATCATGCGCTGTTGCGGCGCTATTAAATCATGTTTTGCTATCTTCTTATAATGTCTTTGTTGATGATGGTAAAAATCCTTACCCCGCTGCTGGGTCCTCTAGATCCCACAATTGGCCTCTTGCCCTTATTGATGTCATCATGCTAGTCTTGATTTCATAATTAACTATAGGCATATTTCACTGCTTTAATCGAACTAGCTCTAACTGCTTGTGGAAGAAGTAAACAAAATTTTCCCATATAAGTGATATACGTTGTCCCAGATAAAATCTAAAATCCTAGCTATCCTTTACTGATATTCCCCGGTGATGCCCTCTATGCTAAATATTGTTAACCTCTGGTTTGGTACTAAGTCGACGTTAAGAAATTTTTACATATTCTTTTTTATTTATAAGTTGCACATGAATCTAGTGTGCCCTTCACTATGGTGTTCTCAGTGTCTGAAATTCTTCCTATTCTTTCAGAGCCAAACCTCGTGCTATGCGGTTCTATCAATAGCTGGTTGTGGTGATGATAAAATCATTGGTATTGCCTCTTCATTAGGTATGACAGGTATAATTAGTGGTGGAACTCCAGAAAATGATATTGCTGGCGAAAACGGATACGCCTCTCGCTCCTCGAGTACTACAAAATCTTACTACAAACAGTGCCATAAAGTCAATTAGATACTATGGAGCCTACTACGGCTCAGGCTCTGCTTGCCCAGCTCTCCGGGTATGAGTTTTATCTCGACCGTATGTTAGATATAGGTACCCTACAAGCAATAATTGTTTATTATAACAGGACCTATATGAATATAACATCCTTGTTCAAAATGATAGTATACTATTTTGGTCAGATTTATCTGGTATTTTAATACATATAAAGTCCTTAGAATGATACTAGACTATCAGACATTTCGGATATGATCATAATGAAGAGATCTGATTTTTCGCTAACGTATATTCTAAAATGTTGCTAGTCGATGAACTGTTGAAATAAGACATCATTACTTTGGGAAGACTAGTATATACTCTATTTCTCCTTTAGTAGGATGATGATCCATCTCTTGGATTATTGATGTGAGACATTAAGATATAGTATACAGGTGACTCGTAATGAATGAGTTGACTGAATGACTCACTGAGAACATCTAGTTGGTAATTATACTTAACTGTCAAATAGAAGTTCTCAAGTGATATAGTACATAGTAGTCTCTTGACCTGAGGCATGAGTGTAATATCTTACATGTTAGTATAGGTGTACTTAGATTTTTACCTAACCACTGTTCTCATTGAGTTGTGCATAACGGTTCTTATTGGGTACATCCCGAGACATAAGTAGATATTGAGATGCCAAGATGGGATTCGTCTCTCCCAGTATAAAGGGTTGATGTCATAAGATTGTTTGATATAACTATAGCAAGGAAATCCTTGGCCGAGGTAAATAAGATAAACTGAGTGTTAGTTTGATCTTATAGGTTATGAGCTTAATATCAACAAACACTAATCGAGCTATTAGGGTTTGACAGTTTTCCATACCCTAGGCTCGATAGTTTGACATGGTTTGACGAAGAGACCAGATTGTACAATATTATCACTGAGTGGTCCTGATAAAATTGTATTAGCATCTTGCAGATATTTCTCACAACTTATACTCGGGTAGTCTTCATGTGTAGTTAGAACCTCTGTTGAACTTGTGGATATCATCCACTGCCAAATTCTTAAGTTGGGCCCTAGAGTCACACCAAGCGTGTACTTGAATCCTATGAAACATAATTTATTGAGTAATGCGTATGATTGATACGCATATATGATTTTACCGGATACACATATACGGTTATGTATATCGGTAAAATCGAAGTGCTATGTGCTTAGGAAATGAATTCCAGTATTTTTTCCATAAAGTTAACTTTTAGTCAACTAGTTGACTTTTTGGTCAACAGTTAACTATTGGTCAACTCATTGATTTTTTGGTCACATGATGACTTATTAGTCAATGATTGGAAAATTACGAAATATCGTATTTATGATATACCGTATTGATGTGATATTTTTATTTATGAAATATACACTTTATTATACTTTGATTAATGAGTCATGAGATGAGTCATTAAGGTGGTATGGTTTGGGAATATGGTTTTAGCACATAGTTTTGATTCTTCATGACTCTTTGCATGACTCATGAGATGAGTCATTGCATGACTCATGAAAGGAATCATTACATTTAGATGACTCATGGCATTGTAGGCGTATAAAACTACCTAAGGGTCCCTTAACACAGCTCGGCACGGTGATTCGACAAACTAACGGACCATCGAGCGATATATCCAAGCATGTTCGTTAGACCACACCACCGAAGCCAAATAAGGCGCGACGAAGCGGATTAACGAGGCGACGAGGTTAACGAACCACACGCGAATAACGGAATACTCCTAATCGTGTGCCTAATCAAGCTAACGGGTCGATGAATCAATGAATCATCCAACCGTAGAGTCCACTACATCAATCAAGATCGGGAGCGGACTCGAACGAATCAAGATCGGATCCGAACTCAAACTCGAACGCCAAAGCGGATTTACTGCCAAATCAGGATCCGGACTGCCAAATCAGGATTCAGATTAACAAATCAGAGTCCAGATCAACAATGAGGTTCGGATTAACTGCAAAATCAGAAAACGGGCGAAGAGGCAAAACACCAAACACCTGAAAGGTTCGGCAAAAGCTAAGTCACCGAGGTGGCTCGGCAACCGAGCCACCACTTGGTGGCTCGGTAACCGAGCCACCTCTAGGTGGCTCGGTGGCCGAGCACCACTTGGTGGTTCGGTGAGCTACCAAGGTGGCTCGGCAACCGAGCCACCTCTAGGTGGCTCGGTGGCCGAGCCACTAGGAGGTGGCTCGATGGCCGAGCCACCTCCTGGTGGCTCGGTGTCTCGGCCACCTTCTGGTGGCTAGGTGCCTCGGCCACCTGGGCCAAGGCATAGTCCTGAGTGCCTATAAATAGGACATGAGGGCTCATTTTTAAGAGGTTGGACTTTTGGGAGGAAACTCTATCGGATTAAAGCCTCGAAACTAAAAAAAAGATTAGAGCTTTGGAGATTTGAAGACTTGTACATTCAGATCTGATTCTTAGCGATCATCCATGCCAAATAAGGCAGGAGTTTGAGAGAATTCAGATCTGAGTTCTACACGATCATCCTCCGGATCAAAGCTTGGTCTTTGATGCCGAGAAGAGCCTCGATTTCGCTTGGTCGATTTCGATTGCTTCGGGCGATTATTTCCTTAGTGAAATAATTCCCCCCCGTTGTTATTTCCTTCGTGAAATAATACCCGTTATATCGTGTAGATCTGATTGGATCTAGATCACACAGTGGTCCACGGATAAACCCCGGTGCAGGCAAAGAACCCACAAAAACAAGAGACCGCAAAACAGGATCTTGTGATCTGTTCGACAAAAAAGGAAAGTTGTAATTTTTTATTTTTGTTGATTTCATTGTAACCGGATCTTATAAAAAGATCGGATCTTTTGTAATTGATAAACAGTTATTTAAGAAAGCAATGATGTCAATGAAGAAAACAACTTTTCCCGCGAACAATCTGGCGACCACAGTGGGAGCCACCGATCTCGCTGCCGAGATCGATGCGTCGCAACCGCGGATCTCAATCATGGTCGAGGAGGAGGTCGAGTATGAATTCGACTAGCAAAAGTTCGAGGAGTATCTGTCATCCTCGTTCGGATTAACCTCCCCTCGCAAGTCCAAGAAATCTCCAAAGTTCTCCTCTAAGAGAAAAGTCCGTTGGTATAAAGAAGTGAAGAATACCAACGAAGATCTCACCCCGATTGATGCCAAAGTTGCATCGGGTAAAGTTCAACCGACCTCCAACCAGGTCAAACCTGTTCTTACCAATTTCTCCGTCACTAAAGGCGTAGTGACTCTCTCAAAGAGAGCCCGCCAGAGACGATGTCAACATCTAGCGCGACAATTCGCGAAGGCAATGGAATCCACAGATGGAATCCGCTACAACGCGGATCTGAAGAACAGGAGAGGCAAACAGCCTCGACAAACAATGAATGGCAGCTCCTCCAAGCCGCCAACGAATGAATGGGTACATGTCAAACGGAATCGTTCGACACTTGAGGAGTGCATTCGCAAGCGTCGCGCACTGTCAGCGCAGGCACGGGCTCAAGTCCAAGAAGCCTGTAGAAGACTGCAGAAGGAAGTGGCCAAGAAGCCGCCACCAACCCGCCAAGTATGGAGGCCGAAGTCTGAAGCGGCAACTCAGGCTAAAGAGCAACCATTGCGGCCTTCGACAAAAGTTCAACCTCCCGAACTATCCCGGAGAAGGAGGTCAGTTTTGGAGCGCCTCGGTCTACTTCCCGATAAGCAATCCAAAGCTCCAGTTCAAGAACATTTGGGTCTGACAAAGAAGCCCCAAACAACTCATCATGCTGGGGGTCGCCGCCACCCTCAACATGACAAGGAGTTCATAGCAACTACGCGCACCAGTTTGCGCATTGAAGTCCAAGAGCTCGCCGAGAACTCACGCACACAAAGGCATGTTTCGAGACGCGTGACTCTTGAGATCCCAAAGAAGGCAGTTCACCCTCAGAAGGAAACATTATCGTCTGATGATGATAATGTTATACCTGAGAACTCGTGCCAACACACGATAGGTTACTCCGACCTTCAAACCGACGAGTTGTACTATCGTGTTGGGGGTACGAGTAAAACCAGGAAAAGGAGTCCTCAAGAACTGACGACTCAATGCCCCTATTCCAAGCTCATTCAGGCAGTATTGTCTGAGTGCAACTGTACTAAGACAGTCCCCGAAAGAATTTCGGTTTTCTAAAGGCTCAGTACCGAAACGTCAAAACCAAGGTCTAGACGTTTCCGACGAAGAAGAACGGTGGTTGAAGACGGAGAATTTTTGAGGGTCACTACTAATATGACCAGCAAAAGGACATCGACACAGGATAATCCCGAGTCGATTCCGGAAGCACCCCGGTCTGTAACCCGTCTGCAGTCTGGAGCCATCATACGAGGAACTTACGGTAGGGTTCGGACAAGACCACCTTCAGAAGATGAAGAATCGGATGCCTGCTCTGCGGTCGCATTAGATAATACAGTGTCCAGCGAAGGACAACCCCGCGAGTCATTTATGATAAGCACGGAACAAGTGGCCAAGATGCTCGAAGAAGCCATGGCTAAACAATAGGAGAGCTTCAGGTTCGAAATGCAGATGGCCATGCAGAATATGAGAGAAATGCATGACCAACAAATCCAAGCACTGACAAACCGGCAAGGCGAACCAAGTCGTCATAACCAGGTTAATTAGGAAGATGAGCACACAAATGCGGATGAAGCTCATAATGCCAATAATCCTCCCGTCAATGCAGGGGGTGGTAGTGAGGATGCTAGCAATAACGCCACACTTCCACCTCAGAATCGTGCTAACGAGAATTCAGGTGAAAGTTTGAAGATTAAAAACCTCGAGAGAAAAATCAATACGTTGATTTCCGCTCAAGAGATGAAGAAGACGGGCATTCCTTGTACATACCCAAGAGAATGGGAATCAATCCCGTATCCGGCGAAGTTCAATCTAATTAACTTCACGCCATTTGACGGGAATGGTTCACCCACTCAGCATTTGATTTACTTCAAATCACATCTGGGGGTTATCTCGGGTAATAAGCCTCTGATGGTACGGTCCTTCGTTGGCACTCTTCGCGGAGCCGCCTTCGATTAGTATCGCCACCTCAAGCCAGGAAGCGTGAATAGCTGGGACGATATGGAGACCAAATTCTTCGCCAACTTCTTCGATGATGATACCGAGATATCCATCGGGTCGTTGCTTGACGAGAAATAGAAAGACGCGGAACTAGTTGATACATTCGTCAAAAGGTTCTGGAACAAGGTGATGAACTGTCGGGACCCGATCACTGAGGAGTTCATTCTCCAGACCTGCCACAACAACCTCACGTTAGACGTATTGGAAGCAGTGGGAACATTGCCATCCAAAACATGGAAGGATTTGAAGGTCCGAGGAGAGCAAGCCGAGCGATTCCTCAAAAGGAAGAAGGCCGAAAGGAGCCAACCGATGGCTAATTCTCCAAACTCGAACTTCGCCTCCCATGGTAAGGGCAAGGCACCTACAGCGGCTGTTGATCAAACGTCGTAACATCAGCCTCGGAGACAGCAGGAGACTTCGGATCAGAGACTCCAGAAAGAGTACTCATTCAAGGACGAAGACGTTCCCGCCATCTTTCAGTCCCTTCTCGAAAACAACAAAATCAAGCTCCCACCCATCACGAATCAGGAGGAAGCTAAAAATACTAAGGATCCGAAGTACTGTGCGTATCACAGGAGGATCCTTCATCCTACCAAGGTGTGCTTTACTCTAAAGAATAGCATCCAGACCTTGGTTGAAGCCGGCGTCATAACGCTAGGGTAAGCCAGTTGAGAACACCATCCTCCGACCGGTATAAAAGGCTAAACTGCTCCCTGATACTCCAATAGGTATATGAGTCTAAACTGTTTCCTATCGTTGACGGGAAGTTCCTGGAGAATTTTATACGTAATATTCTTAAGGATAACCCGATCATACAAACAAATGCAATGATAAACCCAGTTTCGCGAAGAAGCTGGGGGTGGATGATTCATGTAACGGGAAGTTCCCGAAAGAATGTTACATAGGGATAACCTGATCATTACAAATTAGATAATAAACACTAAACTCCCACCGTGATGAGTTAACACTCCTGTTGTGATTTGTACTCTCACTTTCACTATCCACTCGGTCAAACCTTCCTACAGTTAGGGCCACAACCAAAATCCCCTCTCGATTCCTTCAATGAACGAGAGGTCCACAAATTGAGCGATCAAACCTTCCTACAGTTAGGATCGTCTCAAACCTCCTATTCGGTCAAACCTTCCTATAGTTAGGGTCACCTCAAACTCCCGCTTGGTCAAACCTTCCTACAGTTAGGACCAAAAACTATAATTCACTCTCGATAAACGAGAAATTCACCTTTAATTCGGTAATCAAACCTTCCGACAGTTAGGATTATCCGAATCTGTCCGATTCTCGAGGTGGAGATCCCACCCTGAGTTTCCTTTGCATCTGAAGATAGAATATAAAATTCTTCCTCTTCAGCTTTGGGAGATAAAATATAAAATTCTTCCTCTCCCGCATCGGGTTCGTCTTTGCCCTAAGAGAAGACACCACCTTTTCAACCCTCAAAATTCACGCCTTACAAGCGTAGGAAGTTTATCCCGAATCCTAAGCAGGGATAAGTCTACGCCTAACACGCGCTGCCGGTTTAGTCTTTCTCCGTAGAAAAAGACACCAGAGTTCGATTCTGGGGTATCCTATCCTACAACCTAAACATGGATAAGTCTGCGCCTAACCCGCGCTGCCGGTTAGTTCTTAACCGTTAAAAAGAACACTCGCCCACATATTCAATATTATAGCAGGTTGTTATTAATAACACCAAAATCCATGCCTTACACGCATGGGGAATTTCATCCTGAATCCTAAGAAAGGATATGTCGCCGCCTAACACGCGCCGACGGTTTAGTCTTTCTCTGTAGAAAAAGACACCAGAGTTCGATTCTGTGGTATCTTATCCTGAAACCTAAGTAAGGATAAGTCAACGTCTAATACACGTTGCCGGGTAGCCTATTCCCGTAACAATGGCGAAGTCTACGTATTCAAAGTCATAGCAAAGAGTCTAAGGGAGTTCATTTTGTTAGCACAACATTGCATGCGGAATGGATTTAGACAATCCGCATGCTAGCCCGACTCAAACGGTAGTCGGTAAAGGCTAATCAAATCCGTTGAAGGCTAGGGGTTAGCAAAAAAATCCTAAAGTCAACGCCTAACACGCGTCGCCGGGTAGCCTATTCCCGTAACAAATGGTAAAGCCTATGTATTCAACATCATAGCATAAAGTCTAATGGAGTTCATTCCTTTAGCACAACGTCACATGCGGAACGGATTAAAACAATCCGCATGTAAGCCCGATTCAAACGGTAATCGGTAAGAGCATGTCAAATCCGTTGAGGGCTGAGGATTTACCAAAAATCCTAAGTCAACGTCTCGTACACGTTGCTGTTTAGTCTTTTCACAGGAGAAAGACGAAGTCTACATATTCAATATCGTAGCACTAAAATGGTTAACTCTTTTAGCTTAACGTCATATGCGGAACAGACTTAAACAATCCGTATGCTAGCCCGACTCAAACGGTAGTCGGTAAAGGCTTATCAAACCCGTTAATGGCTGAGAATTTACCAAAAATTCTATAAATACGAGTCATTGACACATCAACTCTGTAGATTGGTCTCGTGACTCGAGTATCTACCATACTCCGAAAAGTATAAGAGTATAAACTGCTTCTCAAGACTCCAGCAGACATACGAGTATAAACTATGTCAAACGCCGGACAAGGCGTCACAATGAATCTCAAACGCCGGACAATGCATCACCATGAAGCTCAAACGCCGGACAACGCGTCACAATGAAGCTCAAACGCCGGACAACGCATTGCAAATGAAGACTCAACGCCAATAATCGATGGTCAGTTCCATGTTGAAACAACAAACACGAGCTAAAGATCAGAAAATCAGGAATCGACTTTAAGTTCAAAATTCCGACAACGGTCAGATAATAAATGCAGCACTGGAACCCTTGCAGATATTCGACAAAGCACCGAATGGCCTGGAGGATTGAAGGAATCAAGATTAGAAGCCATTCCAACATCCCGTCATAACCGATTGAAGGTTGGGACAATCATATCCAAAGTATTCCAGACTCTTCCATAAAAGAATAAGGCTGAAATACTTTGGAGGGGGTATCTGTAGGCGTATAAAACTGCCTAAGGGTCCCTTAACACAGCTCGATACGGTGATTCGACAAACTAACGGACCATCGGACGATATATCCAAGCATGTTCGTTAGACCACACCACCGAAGCCAAATGAGGCGCGACGAAGCGGATTAACGAGGCGACGAGGTTAATGAACCGCACGCGAACAACGGAATACTCCCAATCGCGTGCCTAATCAAGCTAACGGGTCGATGAATCAACGAATCATCCAACCGTAGAGTCCACTACATCAATCAAGATCGGGAGCGGACTCGAACGAATCAAGATCGGATCCGAACTCAAACTCGAACGCCAAAGCAGATTTACTACCAAATCAGGATCCGGACTGCCAAATCAGGATTCAGATCAACAAATCAGAGTCCAAATTAACAATAAGGTTCGGATTACTGCAAAATCGGAAAACGGGCGAAGAGGCAAAACACCAAACACCTGGAAGGCTCGGCAAAAGCTAAGTCACCGAGGTGGCTCGGCAACCGAGCCACCTCTCTAGGTGGCTTGGTGGCCTAGCCACCACCTGGTGGTTTGGCCAAAGCCGAGCCACCAGGAGGTGGCTCGGTGCCTCGGCCACCTTCTGGTGGCTAGATGCCTCGGCCACCTGGGCCAAGGCACAATCCTGAGTGCCTATAAATAGGACTTGAGGGCTCATTTTTGAGAGGTTGGACTTTTGAGAGGAAACTCTGTCGGATTAAAGCCTCGAAACTAAAAAAAAGATTAGAGCTTTGGAGATTTGAAGACTTGGACTTTCAGATCTGATTCTTGGCGATCATCCACGCCAAATAAGGCAGGAGTTCGAGAGAATTCAGATATGAGATCTACACGATCATCCTCCGGATCAAAGCTTGGTCTTTGATCCTGAGAAGAGCCTCGATTTCGCTTGGTCGATTTCAATTGCTTCGGGCGATTATTTCCTTAGTGAAATAATTCCCCCCGATTGTTATTTCCTTCATGAAATAACACCAGTTATATCGTGTAGATCCGATCGGATCTAGATCACGCGGTGGTCCACGGATAAACCCCGGCACAGGCTAAGAACCCACAAAAGCAAGAGACCGCAAAACAGGATCTTGTGATCTGTTCGATAAAAAAGGAAAGTTGTAATTTTTTATTTTTGTTGATTTCATTGTAACCGGATCTTATAAAAAGATCGGATCTTTTGTAATTGATAAACAGTTATTTAAGAAAGCAATGATGTCAATGAAGAAAATAACTTTTTTCGCGAACAGGCATGACTCATGAGATAAGTCATGACATATCTCACTCCATATATATGATCTCTCTCTCTCTTATGGAAAGGTTAATGAAAAACTGGCTAAGTTGTTTTTTCCATAAGAGAATAAAAAAAGAGAGTTCTACCTCTTACTAAACTCTAGCAATCTTTGAGTAAGAGTAAGTAGTTGGATTTTATAGTACCCCGGAGTGGATATCTTGCCTTGTGTCTCAAGAAGACTCCAATTTTATCAAGCTCACTTGAAGACTTGGAGATTCACTACAAGGAGGTTTACAACAAGAAGGAACAAGAGCTAGGGGTTGTTCGGTCTTCCACCGAATCACGCTTTGAAAGTATGACTTTCTAATTCTTGTATGCTCTCTTTAATATAGGGATCATGTTAGATTTAATTAGGATGGTTCTAGCTTGTTTTTCATGCTCTTTACATGCTTAGTATTATTATACATAAAGTCTTCCGTTGCGTATTTTGCATGTATTTAGCACAAATTTCCAACATGGTATCAGAGCCATGGTTCCATCTAATTGAATCTTTACATACATATCTATCTTATAGAGGACTTTGTACTTGCTTCTAATTACTAGTTTAATTAAAAGATGTTTTAATGAAACAAGTTAATTAATACAAGTTGTTTTGTAATTAGTTATACTAGTTGTTGATTCAAAAATGTTATTTTTGGTTCATATGTTTTTAAGAGTAAAAACACTTGTATAAATTGCAAAACACTTATTTATAACTAGTGTAGTTGTATATTAGAAGCATGATTGTCCTATTTGAGTTAGGATAATATCTATGTTATCTAGTTTTCTAATTTGTTGTATAACTAGATAGATGCATATTTCTTAATGTTGATTAAGTTATATGTTTTATATTATCTTGCGTGGATATTATGTTTATGGATGGTAGCGAACAACGATGCTCTTACATTTATTGTATTGATATAATATAGCTAGAAATGTAATATTATTTATGATCTCTTCCCTCCTCGAGCATGGGCTACGCCTACGAGTTAAGACACTTGCTCACCGATCACGGGCTACGCCTACGGGTATGGGCCCTTGTTCGGGTGTGAGGGATATGGTTGTTTAGTTAAGTTATTTTATTTATAGCTTTTATTTTACATTCAATACAATAGTTATAATTGGGTGTTATATTCTGCAAAGTTAATATCACTATCTCACTAGAGAAATAGTTTTTATTGTTATTATAAAAAACTCATTTTAAATTTTGTGAGATATGGCAATAAGAGTTTATTGACCATAGAGTGGTGAGACCGACATTAACATAGCGTTAGTGTGAAAGATAAATAAACTTAAAGCAGTTAAAAGAAATGTATTTAGAACAAACTTTTAACTAGTGTCAAGAAAAGTAATTATGAGATATAGCTCATGGGGTGATGCCCAACTTAAGATTAGGGGTGATGCCCAATCTTTCGCGCTATAGTCTTAAAGAGCGGTGGTTATTTAATTAAGGTCCGATGAATATTTCTGGTGAATATCTCGAAACCCTCCTACCAATCTTATACTTACATGACTAGTTTAATTAGTGCAAGTATAAATATAGATCATCTTTAAACTATATCAAGTTTGATTACGGTAAAAGATTTATGAAATCGTCCATAGTCCTCCATCATTTCAATTGAATACTACTAAGCTTGTAAATACTTTGTTTGTTGGCTATCGTTAAGGCAATACTATTCTATAGCTAAGTAGTATTCATCTGTATATAAGATATAAGGATAGCTTAAGTTGGTTATGCAACTTTGTTGGCCTTTGTCAAGAGTATGCATAAGTTAAATTTAAGCTAGTCAAGAAATGATGGGTCCAAACTTAACTAGCTTTTTATGATTTGTTGGCCATTGTCAAGGTCATAAAAGACTAGGGGCAAAATCATATCAAGACTTCAAGAATGTAAAAGACAAAAATTGTCTACCAATTATGGAGTGTATCGATTTGTTGGCCATCGTCATGGTTGATACATTCAATGAAATTAGATCTTGATCCCACTTAATAACAAGAGGTTGTTTTCCAATCACCTCTTATAAAGGTTTTGAGGGACTGGAAAAATAGTGGGAGGCATAACTTAGATAAAAAAATAAACTAAATCTATTTTATATATTGAACATCTGCTAAAATATTTTCTCTCTCTCTATTAGGCCATCATGTCTGGCTTAAAACTCATACTAGAACAGAACAAGTTAATCGGTCCTAACTACAAAGACTGGTTAAGGAATGTTAAAATTGCCCTAACTTATGACAAAGTAGCATATGTCCTCACAACACCGGAACCCGTTCTAGGCCCAGAACCGACTGTAGCGGACAATGAAATCCGCATAAAGTGGGATAGAGATTATTCACTTGCTCAATGCCTCACAATTGCCTCTATGGATTTGGTCCATCAGAGACAACATGAGAATGTTTTCGTCAAAAGTTGGTTTCATTGTGGAATTCATTATATCTTCGGTCGATTACAATAAATTCGAAAGAGATAGTCTTTTTATAAGACTTCTTTTACACAACAAAAAGAAAATTACAACTTTTTAGAAACAAACGCAGGATCGTTGTTTGGATCGCTGCTTGCGTGGGATCTTTGCCTATGCCGGGGGTGCGTTAGCCCGTAGACCACCGATTCACAGATTCTGGTTTAATCATGAAGGTTTTGGGGATTCTTCCTTCGTTTACCAAAGTAAGAATTTGAAGCGAATATCTTATCGATGTAAGATGTTCACTCTTCTAAAGATCAAGTCAGAGCTTAGATCTCTAGGAATCGCCAAATGCTTCTTGAGGATGTTTGTGAAGAATGAAGACTCTCTCTCTCGCTCCAATTCACCAAAAGCTCAAGTTTTTTCTGTTCTAATCTGCTCTCCTCCCTGGATTTTGTGTCTAAGGAGGTATTTATAAGGGTAGGAGTGCACAGCAGTGGAAATAGGAATAAAACAACTGACCACATGACATCCCTTTGGCCGCGGCAGTCAACACTGCCGCGGCTATTGGCGCAACAGTGTATACTACCGCGGCCAAAGGAACGGTTATAAATATGTTACATCGTCCTTGAAACTATTCCCCACGACCTTTAACCACCTTTTTTGTGGTTTAACCGCTTGTCCACATCAGCACACGTTCTATTTCTGATATGCCGCCATGTGGACTTTAAAAATCATTGTATAACTGCTTTGTAACCGTCGTGGCACCCCTATAATTCGCGCGCCACCACATACTACCGCGCCTAAGGCGTGCCACCTTGGGCTGCCGGGCCTAAGGCGCGCCACCTTAGGCTGCCGGGCCTAAGGCGCGTCACCTTGGGCTGCCCCGCCTAAGGCGCGTCACCATGGGTTGCTTGTTGGTGTATTTTGTCATTGTATACACGTTGTTCTCTTCTCATCCTTGAGTTGTGTTTGGATATCTATGAGCATTTTTTGACGCCTACAGATACCCCCTCCAAAGTATCTCAGACTCATTATTTTAGAGAGGAGTCTGGGACACTTTGGATATGATAAGCTTTCCTTGCAATTCCTTCAGTGCTTTGTTGAGGAAGTTGCATAGAATGGTCTGTAAATGGACCCAATCCCAGACTTCTTTATCTTTTAGTCTATTCAGTGCTTTGTAGAATAGCTAAAATCCTTCCGGTGCTATGTTTATCGCGTGGCCGTTGTCGAAGTCTTGAATTAGAACTGCTGTTGAAGATTGGAGAAATAGTTTATACTCATATGCTCTATTGGAGTGTTCGGGAAATAGTTTAACCTCATATACCCGTTGGGAGGTTATCAGGTTATCCCTAAGAATATTCTAAGTAATATTCTCCAGAAACTTCCTGTTGAGGGTAGGGAAACAGTTTAGACTCGTGTACCTATTGGAGTATTTTGGTCTCTTTTTTGTTGGTAGAGATAAACCCAAAATCGGAGAGGAAGAATTTTATATTCTATCTTCTAGTCTCTTTTTTGTTGGTAGAGATGAACCCGATGCTGGAGAAGAAGAATTTTATATTCTACCTCCTGCTGCAAAAGAAACTCAAAGTGGAATCTCCACGTCGAGAATCTGAAAAGGTGAAACTAAGAGTGGGATCTCCACTCCGAGAATCTGAAAGATTTTGATAACCCTAACAGTCGGAAGGTTTAGTTACCCGATCTGAAGGTGGATTTCTCGTTTATCGAGATGAATTTCTGACTTCGGCCCTAACTGTTTAAAGGTTTGACCGAGTGGGGGTTTGAGACGATCCTTACCATTTAAAGATTTGATCGTTCAATTTGTGGACCTCTCGTTCATGGAACGAATCGAGAGGGGATTCTGATTTTGGTCCTAACTGTTTAAAGGTTTAACCAAAAAAAAAGACTTTGGAACGATTCTAACCGTTTAAAGGTTTGATCGTTCAATTTGTGTGGACCTCTCGTTCATGGAAGGAATCGAGAGGGGATTTTGACTTTGGTCCTAACTGTTTAAAGGTTTGACCAAATGAGAACTTGAGACGATCCTAACTGTTTAAAGGTTTGATCGTTCAATTTGTGGACCTCTCGTTCATGGAAGGAATCGAGAGGGGATTTTGGCTTTGGTCCTAACTGTTTAAAGGTTTGACCAAATGGGAACTTGAGACGATCCTAACTGTTTAAAGGTTTGATCATTCAATTTATGGACCTCTCGTTCATGGGAGGAATCGAGAGGGGGTTTTGGCTTTGGTCCTGACTGTTTAAAGGTTTGACCAAATGGGAGTTTGAGACGATCCTAACTGTTTAAAGGTTTGATCGTTCAATTTGTGGACCTCTCGTTCATGGAAGGAATCGAGAGTTAATTTTGGGTTTGGTCCTAACTGTTTAAAGGTTTGACCAAATGGGGATTGCCAATTATCATGGATTGAAATTTTGGGTGTTGTGTCAGAGCTCAACAGTAGGAGTGTTAAAGACTTGGACACAAAGAGAGTTTGGATGGATTTAACCACGAAGCATTTTGGTGGACCCACTATCAATTGATTTGGTCGGTGAGGGATTTTATGGAGGAGGACTGTGAATCATCAAACACTCCATAATTAGATCGTGGGAGTTTCGTGAGGAAAGATTGACCCCATGAGGTTATTGATCTTATCTCAACGAAAGAGTGCTTGAAAAATAATAGTGAGAGTTGGCAGAATTGATCCTGACGATTGAAACCAACCAAGAATCGGATAGGAGAAAAGCAAATTGGACATGCTTCATTCTTAAAGGATTTTAGAGTTTTGTGAGGGAAGATCGACTTGATGAAGTCATTGAATCTCATCTCAATGAAAGAGTGCTCTGAAAATCACAGTATGAGGGTTTTAATCATTTTGGACATGATTAAATAGCCACAGCGGGAGGTTCTTAATCATTTTTATCATGATTAAGAGTGGATTATTCAGATGATTGGTTTTTACCTTGAATGATCAATTAGTTTTAGGTTATCCTTAAGAATACCGTATATAGCATTCTCTAGGAACTTCCCGTTAAATAGGTTATCCTGAATGTACTAGGAATAGTACTTTTTCAGGAACTTCTCGTTTGTGAGCAATGTTACTGTTCTTGATATAGAATCAGGTCTTGATTCCTGCCTTCGTATTCAGCCATGATAATCTCATATCCACCCCCAGCTTTTAGGTGAACCCGAGTCTAATCACATTTGGTTACATTATTGGAGCGCGTAATTTAAGGAAGCATTTTTTTAACCTCTTATATCAGTCGGAGGTTCGGGAAAAAGTTTATACTATACCCCTTGGAGTGCATGGAGAAGCAGTTTATACTCGTATACTCATCGGAGTTAGAGAAAACAGTTTATACTCGTGTACCCAATAGAGTATGAGTCGTCTTTACTTGGCTTGTTTCGCCGTTATGACACCGGAGTCTATTAAGGCTTGGATTTTGTTTTTGAGTCCAAAGCAAACCTTAGTAGGATGAAGAACCCTTCTGTGATATGCACAGTAGTTTGGATCCGTAATCATCTTAGCTCCCTCCTGGTCTTTAATATGTGGTAGCTCGATCTTGTCGTTGGCGAGGAGGTATTTCAAGATGGCTGGAGCTTCATCATCTTCGAAAGAATATTCCTTTTGGAACCTCGGATCGAGAGTCGCGTTCCTAGCGATTGCAGATGTCGTCGGTTGGCTTCTTTCAGCTTTCTTTCTTTTAAGAAAGTGTTCAGCTTGTTCACCGTGCATTTTCAAATCTTTCCAAGTTTTGGATGATACGACCCCCAGGGCTTCCAGGACATCGAAGGAGAGATTATTGTGGCATGTTTGTAGGATGAATTCCTCTGTAACAGGATCTCTGTAATTCATTGCCTTGTTACGGAAGCGCTTGACGAAATTGTCGACTGAATCTCCGTCTCTTTGCTTCTCATCCAGAAGGGTTCCGATTGACACTTCGGTGTCATCATCGAAGAAATTGCTGAGGAATAAACTTTCCATATCATCCCAACAATTGATGCTCCCTAGCTTGAGATGTCGGTACCAATCGAAGGTGGGCCCACGAAGGGTGCCAACGAATGACCGGACCATCAAAGCCTCATTTCCAGATATCACTCCCAAATGAGACTTGAAATAAATCAAGTGCTGAGTAGGTGAGCCCTTCCCGTCAAATGGTGTGAAGTTAATCAGATTGAATTTTGTCGGGTACGGTATTGAATCCCATTCTCTTGGATAGGGATACGGAATACCCGTCTTCTTTACTTCTTGAGCAGACATTAAAGCATTGACTTTGTTTTCAAGGTCTTGCATTTTCTTGTCCTCATCTTCATCTCTCTTTGAGTGATGTTGAGCGGAAATAATTGGGCTACCCCCGGTGTTATTAAGAGGTGCAATTGAACCACCCTTAATATTATTATTAGGAGGATCCGTTGAACCATCCCCAGTGTTATTGTCATTGGGAGGTGTATCAGCCATAATGACTTCATCCACTTCTGGATCGCTGTCATCTATAACATTCTGAGTATGGCGGCTGGGTTCAGCTCGCTGACTGGACTCAGGAAGTTGAGACTGTTGAGCTAGCAATTCTCTCATTTGTTGAATAGCCAACTCCATCTCCATCTTCATCTCAGCTCTAATTTCTTCACGTTGCTTGGCTAGAGCTTCTTGAAGCATTTGAGCAAATTGATCAGGAGTGATTGTGAACACTTCTCTGGCTTGCCCCGTGCTAGATATTGTATCATCCGAAGCAATCGCAGAACAAGTGTCCGAAAGTTCATCCTCTGAGGACATTCCTTCATGCATTTTCTTATAATCCCTACGTCTGATGGCTCTTAACTGGAGTCGAGACATCTGTTGAGCAATTCTTGAATTGACTTTTCCTTCCGGGAAAAAGTCGGGATTTGATTCACTTGAATGCTGCTTAGATTTTCCTTTATCAGCCATGTTGATGGTGATTTCAGGGAATTCGTCATCTTGGACAGCTGATCTTCTTTTGCGGAAATGTCTCGGCTTGGACTTTGACATTTTGGTGAAAAGTTTCGGGAGCATTGAGGCTCTTTGCGGGATGACTCCTCATTTGGAGTAGCCATATTTTGATAGTACTGCTCTAATGAGTCACGCACAGGAACAATAAGAGCTCATTTCTCGGACAATTCTCTTTTGAAATTTATTCACACCTCCAGCTTGATAGTATGATTCATCGGTATGATTGTTAGGAAATCCTATCGTCTGTTGGTATGACCCCCCAGGTATAACGATGTCTTTTGACGAACATGTTTTTTTCTTAGGGTGTAAAGCCTTGTTGGCATTCTCAGGACAATTTATTGTTTCCTTCGAGTGATCCAAGGTTATGTCAGGAGTCACACGTTTAGGACCACCCCCTTGCGGGTGCAGAGTCTTAAGGGGCTCCTGAGTTTTGTTACGAACTCCCAAACGGGTAGAAATTAGGGTTTTTCTATCCTGGAGTTGTTTTGACTTGATAAGATGATACTTACGACCCCCAGTGTAAGAATCTATTTGGGGTTCATTCACCGGACCCATGCGTTCTTTGACTGGGATTCTACCTCGATCATCAGGGAAAGGACCGAGCTGATCCTCCATTGTGATCTTAAATTTTGACAAGTCGGGAATAACCCATGGCTTCACTGGTAACATATCAGAAGTGATTGCAGTAGATGAACCAGGAATGGATATCGATGGAGTCAAAAGAGAGGCATTGGAAGTTTTCTTTTGGCCGTGACAATGGAGATTGCCGCGGTTGAAGAAGGTGCCGCGGCAGTAGGGACTGCCACGGTTGAAAGATGTGTCGTGGCAGTGGAGACTGTAGCGGTTGAAGAATATGCCGCGGCAGTGAAGACTGCCACGGTTGAAGGATTGGTCTTGCTGATCCAGTTTTTGTGTAAGTTTGGATTTGGGGATCCACACTTGGCTGATTTTTGGTGATTTTTTAGACACCATTTTCTCCTTCTCTTCTTGTCTTTGTTGCAAAAGAGCACGGGCATGAGCGGCGTTTGCATGACGCTTTTGTATACGTTCTTTGAGAGTTGAACGAGCCCTTTTGACAAGAGTCCATTCCTCCATCGTGAGTTGTGTAGAGATATGAGTGGTTTGATGTTGAGACGACTGAACCACTTGATGTTTCCTCGATTCTAAGTCCGCATAGTAATGAACTCCATCGGTTTGTTCCAAGGCCTTAGCCAATTGATGAGCGTGATGTTGGCGTTGCCTCTGGCGAGCCCTCTTCATCAGTGTTGGCGAACTTTGATCGAACGATTCCTTATTTATGGGGGAATCATTATGAGCAAAGCTTCTGGCTTTGGGGATTGCTGGGATAATGTTGCGAGGCAAAGCCTCAACAACGATTGGGTGAGAGTCTTTATTTTAAGCCTTCTTTGGCGTGTAAGCCTTCTTCAATGGTGAGATCCTCCTGTATTTGCGAGACAATGAAGATCTTGAAGAGGATGATGAGAGATATTCCTCAAACTTGGTTTGGTCGAACTCGTACTCGACCGTGGATTCGACTGGAATCTTGATCGGCTGCGACACGACGGTCTCGACAGTGAGACCGTTGGCTCCCACTGTGGTCGCCAGTTTATTTTCGTCAAAAGTTGGTTTCGTTGTGGAATTCATTATATCTTCGGTCGATTACAATAAATTTGAAAGAGATAGTCTTTTTATAAGACTTCTTTTACACAATAAAAAGAAAATTATAACTTTTTAGAAAAAACGCAGGATCGTTGTTTGGATCGCTGCTTGTGTGGGATCTTTGTCTGTGCCGAGGGTGCGTTAGCCCGTAGACTACCGATTCACAGATTCTGCTTGAATCGTGAAGGTTTTGGGGATTCTTCCTTCATTTATCGAAGTAAGAATTTGAAGCGAATATCTTATCGATGTAAGATGTTCACTCTTCTAAAGATCAAGTCAGAGCTTAGATCTCTAAGAATTGCCAAAAGCTTCTTGAGGATGTTTGTGAAGAATGAAGACTCTCTCTCTCGCTCCAATTCACCAAAAGCTCAAGCCTTTTCTGTTCCAATCTGCTCTCCTCCCTGAATTTCGTGTCTAAGGAGGTATTTATAGGGGAAGGAGTGCACAGCAGTGGAAATAGGAATAAAACAACTGACCACATGACATCCCTTTGGCCGCGACAGTCAACACTGCCGCGGCTATTGGCGCGACAGTGTATACTGCCGTGGCCAAAGGAACGGTTATAAATACGTTCCATCGTCCTTGAAATTGTTCCCCACGACCTTTAACCACCTTTTTCGTGGTTTAACCGCTTGTCCACATCAGCACACGTTCTATTTCTGATATGCCGCCACATGGACTTTAAAAATCATTGTATAACTGCTTTGTAACCGTCGTGACACCCCTGTAATTCGCGTGCCACTACATACTGCCACGCCTAAGGCGCACCACCTTTGGCTGCCGTGCCTAAGGCGCGCCACCTTGGGCTGTCGCGCCTAAGGCGCGTCACCTTGGGCTGTCGCTCCTAAGGCGCGTCACCATGGGTTGCTTGTTGGTGTATTTTGTTATTGTATACACGCTGTTCTCTTCTCATCCTTGAGTTATGTTTGGATATCTATGAGTATTTTTTGATGCCTACAGAGAATATGGATATCAAATCCATATTTCATAATACAAAAGAATTGTATGGCGAGCAACCGTGACAAATGAAATACGCGGCGTCTAGGAATTTGTTCCAGACGAAAATGATTGTGGGATCTTCTGTTGGGGACAACGTCCTCAAAATGATCACCTATGTCAATGAGTGTAAACTTTTGAATGCAGGCCTAGATGCAGATAGATATACAGATATCGTTCTGTAGTCCTTAACACCAGCCTACTCCCGATTCATATCATAGTTCTTGATGATGGATCTGGAGCCCACTCTTCCTGTCCTACTTAATTTGTTAAGACACGAAGAAAGTTCTATGAAAAAGGGATAAACACCAGCCTTGGTTATAGGAAAATCTTCTTCCACTTCTAGCAAACTGGTTGCCAAGTAAAAGGGAATGAAGAAAACTACTAAACCAAAGAAAGGTGTCAAGAAGGTTGTCAAGAAGGATAAAGGGAAGGCAAAAATGATGACTGTAGAATGCTTCCATTATCACAAGTCAGGACACTGGAAAACAAACTGTCCTGAATTCCTAGCCTCACTCAACAAGAAGAAGCAAGTTGTTGCTTCATCTTCAAGTGTGTTGGTTACTCAAAATTGTTTATCTATAAACGCTACATCTTGGGTATTAGATACCGGATTAGGATCTCACATCTGTAATTTGTTACAGGGGCTGAGAAGTTATAGAAAGCTTGGTGCTGGAGAGATGACCCTACAAGTTGGTAATGGTGCAATAGTTGCAGCAGTTGCGGTTGGGGATTTTCATCTAGCTTTACCAAATGGAAATATTTTGATTTTGAATAGCTGATATTTTGTACCAACTATGATGTGTAATATAATATCCATATCTTTATTAGATAAAGATGGATATATGTTCAAGTTGGAAAACAATGTTATGAATATTGTATATAATCAAAAGTTGATTGCTCATGGAACATTGTGTAATGGCATCTATATTCTTAATCAAAACACAATTCTAAATACTCATCACACTAATAAAAGAAAGCACTCAGTTTTGAACGACACTTTCTTATGGCATTATAGACTTGGTCATATTAATAAAGAAAGACTTGGCGAGCTACATAAGCATGGATATTTAGATCCGTTTGACTTTGAGTCTTATGATACTTGCAAGTCTTGTCTTAAAGGTAAAATGACCAAGACTCCATTTACGAGAACTGGAGCAAGAGTCACAGAACTCTTAGACTAATACATAGTGATGTATGTGGTCTTATGTCTATAATGGCCAGAGGTGGCTACTCCTACTTTATTACTTTTACTGATGATTTTTCAAGATTTGGACATGTGTTTTTGATGAAACACAAGTCTGAAACATTTGGGAAATTTATCGAGTATAAAATTGAAGTAGAGAATCAAACGAGCAAGAAAGTTAAAATTCTTCGATCAGATAAAGGAGGCGAATACTTGAGCTCAGAATTTTTAGGGTTTTTAAAAGTGAATGGGATTCTCTCTCAGGTTACTCCACCCTTTACACCACAGCTTAACGGCGTGTCAGAAAGGAAGAATCGTACCGTATTAGATATGGTACATTCCATGATGAGTAACGTTGAGTTACCTTTTTTATTCTGAGGGTATATGTTGGAAACAATAACACACTTACTGAATAGGATTCCAACTAAAGCAGTGCCTAAACCTCCATATGAGATATAGTATGGGATGAAACCACATCTTAATTATATTATGATTTGGGGATGTCATGCTTATGTAAAAAACAAGATCCCAAAAAGTTAGAGGCACTCTCAGTATTGTGTAAATTTATATGATATCCAAGGAATTCCCATGGATATCAATTCTACCATATCGATGAACAAAAGATAATTGTTTCTCGATATGCTACATTTTTAGAGAAGAAATTTTTTGAAAAAGAAATTAGTGGGAGCATGGTAGAACTGGAAGAAATTTCAGAGATACAAATCAATACTGATAATTTAGTAGAACCAGAAAATTCAATTGTACCAGAAGGACCTCAACCACTTCGCAGATATCCAAGGCACCTAAGAGACAATATGATTTTCTCGTTGAAGGTAGCATGTTAGATCACGTCATAGATGATGACGAACCTTTGAGTTATTAGCAAGCATCTTAGAGTAGATTATGTTGCTTGGCATGATGCAATGAAATCCAAAATAGACTCTATGTACACTAACAAAGTATGGATCTTAGATAATGCTCTTACAGGGGTGATACCCATCGGTTCAAATGGTTGTTTAAGAAAAAGATAGGTGTAGATGGGAAAGTAGAGACTTTTAAAGCTAGACTGGTAACTAAAGGTTTTCGTCAAAGACCTGGTTAGGACTAGGATGAAAACTTTTCTCTAGTAGCTATGCTAAAGTCTATTCGGATCTTACTTGCAATAGCTGCTCACTATGACTACGAGATCTAGCAAATGGATGTCAAAACTGCATTTCTAAATGGTGATTTAAAAGAATGCATATATATGTCTCAACCAGAGGGATTTATAGTCAGTGGGAGCAGTGGAAAAGCATGTAAGTTGCTTAAAGCCATTTACGGATTGAAGCAAACATCATGGAGATGGAACATCTATTTTGATGATGCTATCAAAGAGTTTGGTTTCATAAAAACTCTAGATGAACCATGTGTGTATAAAAAGATAATTGGGAGTATAGTATCGTTTCTTATTTTGTATGTAGATGATATACTCTTTATCAGTAATGACATACTGTCATTACAAGCGGTTAAAATTTGGCTATCAAAAAGATTTTCCATGAAAGATTTGGGTGAATCATCCTGCATACTGGGTATTCAGATCTATAGAGATAGATCTAGAAGGATATTAGGATTATCCCAATCTAGATACATTAGCAAAGTGCTAAAGCGGTTTAGCATGGAAAATTCTAAGAAAGGTTTTGTACCTGCATCTCCTAGAATATCCCTCTCTAAAAAGATGTCTCTCCAAACTGATGAAGAGAGGAAATGCATGAGTCTAATTCCTTATGCCTCGGTAGTAGGATTAATCATGTATGCCATGTTATGTACTAGATCGGATATCGCTTATTCACTATGTTTGGTAAGTAGATACCAATCTAATCATGGAGAAGAGCACTGAAAAGAAGTCAAAAATATACTGAAGTACATGAAAAGGACTAAAGAGTTATTTTTGATATATGGTAAAAGTGACCTCCAAATGAAGGCTTTTTCCGACTCTAGCTTTCAGAGCGATATCGATGATAGTAAATCTGTTTCGGGATATATTTTTACCCTCAATAGAGTGGCTGTCAGTTAGAAAAGTTCCAATCAGGACATAGTAGTAGACTCTACTGTGGAAGCCGAATACATTGCGGTAAATGATGCAGCCAAAGAAGCTATCTGGATGAGAAAGTTCCTTTCAGAGCTGGAAGTTGTTCCCACCATTAAAGATCTAGTACATTTATATTGTGATAGTAATGCTGCAATAGCTCTGACAAAAGAACCCTGGTCTCACCATAAGTCCAAACACATTCTGAGAAAGTATCACTTGATCAGGGAGATAGTTGATCGCCAAGAGATCAAGATTGAAAGAGTTGACACAAAAGATAATACAGCAGATCCATTCATAAAGGCAATTGCTCGTACACAATTTAAAAAACTTGTTGAGCTATTGGGTATTAGATACTACAATGATTAGCCTTAGTGCAAGTAGGAGTTTGTTAGATATAGGTGCCCTTTAGACAATTATAACAGGACTTATATGAATATAACATCCTTGTTCAAAATGATAGTATGCTATTCTGGTCAGATTTATCTGGTATTTTAATACAGATAAAGTCCTTAGAATGATACTAGACTATCGGACATTTCAGATATGATCGTAATGAAGAGATCTGATTTGTCGCTAACGTATATTCTAAAATGTTCCTAGTCGATTAAGTGTTGAAATAGGATATCATCACTTTGGGAAGACTAGTGTATATCTATTTCTCCTTTGGTAGGATGATGATCCATCTCTTGGATTATTGATGTGAGACATCAATATATAGTATACAGGTGACTCATTAATGAATGAGTTGACTCAATGACTCACTGAGAACACCTAGTTAGTAATTATACTTAACTGTCAAATAGAAGTTCTCAAGTGATATAGTACATAGTAGTCTCTTGACCCGAGGCATGAGTGCAATATCTTACATATCAGTATAGATGTACTTAGACTTTTACCTAACCATAGTTCTCATTGAGTTGTGCATAACGGTTCTGATTGGGTGCATCCCGAGACATAAGTAGATATTGAGATGCCAAGATGGGATTCGTCTCTCCCAGTATGAGAAGATAATTTATAAAATTATATCAAATCTATATCTCCTCATAATACAGACCAAGGATTGGATTTTGATAATCTAAATGTGGAAGCAACAACCGTATGTTGCCTCAATTCTCGGTCGACCTGTAACCATATAGAAAGGCAGATAATTGTGATCTAGGTATCCACATAGGTCCAAGTTGGTTAAGAACAAAGCCTTTTGGTACCCAAATCTATTTAACTATTTTAATCTTATGTCTCATTTAACGGCTCATAGAAACATGTTCAAATTTCCTACACAATGAGCATATAGAATGATAAGTTTCATTGTATATAGAATCAAAATAACTAAGGGTGCGTTTGTTTACCATTGCGTTTGTGTTGTTTTCATTGTGTTTTAAAAAAAAAGAAACAAAACGCGTTTGGTTACCATTCCGTTTTTCCGTCCAAAACACTACCAACCCCCAACTTTAAACGGTTTTCTCAAAACAAGAAAAAGGTGTTTAAGGTCTGCTGTTTTCGTTTTTATTTAATATTAATATATAATATTAATATATATTAATATATATATATAATATTTAAAATATTAATATATATTA
>BQKN01063751.1:213586-229156 GCA_022839385.1 Asparagus kiusianus | reverse complement strand
TTGAAACGCCTCCAAAAACACCAAGAACACCTAGGGTTTTGAGGGGGAGAAAGAGGGGCTAGGGTTCTTGGGAGTTCAGATGAGAAATGAGGGTTTTCGGGTGAGGGAAGTATATATAAGTCAATGAAAACCTAACCCGAAACCCAGCAAACCCGACCCGAAACCACCCAGAAAATCGTCGATGAGTCGACTCATGATATGTCATGAGTCGACTCATGACTCATGGGTCGACTCATAAATTATGAGTCGACTCAGCAGAAAGAAAAAGGGAACAGGACTCGATATCATGAGTCGACTTATGACAGGCGCAAGTCGACTCAACCTGATCAGTCGACTCATGACATGCTATGAGTCGACTCATGAACAAAAATCTGCATACATTGGTTTCTTTTGCACACGATTTGCAAACTTGCAACTTATCCTCATACCTGAGGCATATACACATGCTCATAAGCTCAAATATCATTTCCATGCATGACCATGCAACAAAGATATTTATAATATATATTAAATATTTTTATTCACTCATTTTCACACTTGAAAGTTGTCAAAATCAACGGGGTCTTACAAGGGGTTCCAAAAATAATGCCTTGTTTGAGGTCTTTGAATAGGACAAAGGAAGTTTTAATTTTTAAACCTCCATTGCAAATGTAAGTGTTTGTGAGTTTATATCGAGCTTTAAGAGCCTGACCATTAGCAGCGCTAACAAGATGAGATGTTCTCTCATAAAATCTTAGAGGAACAAGATCTTCTCTAATGCAATTTACGTCTGCTCCATTATCAATTAAAGTTGTATGCTGAATAGAGTATTGGTCCATAATATTGAGCATGATATCACATCTCCATTTTTTCTCAGCATATTTTTCTATGGAATTTATAAATTCATTATCATTAGAATTTTTTTCAAGTTCAAAGGTTTTTTTGAAGCCTTCAAACTCGTCTATGGTTTTATTTCCTAAGTAAGTTTCTAATTTTTTTAAGCTCAAGAAGTTCAATTTTTATATTTCCTTGTTCTTTTTAAAGTCCTTCAATGTTTACTTTACTTTCAATCTTCTTGTCATTTTGAATTCTATTCATTATTTTAGAAAAAGTGTAATACTCACTATCTTTCTTTTCTTCAAGAGCTTTTACTAAATTTTATCCTTTGTTTTTATACATTTGAAGATAGTTAGTTAATTGTGCTCTTTTTCTTGTGGATCATTGATAGCATCGATATTATCTAAAATAAAATTTTCATGCTCACTAAAAGTGTTTAGTTCAAAAGTTCCTGAAGAACATTAAGAAAAGTCAAAACAAGTACAAAGATTGTTACATGATTTTTCATGATCGGAGGAATCATCATCACTAAGTTTTAAAGCATTAACAAACTTATCAATTTCATTTGTAGTGAAGTCTTTTGATTCTAATAAAAGTTCATTGATTTTTGTCTTTAGATCTTTTTGCAAACATTTATTAGCATAATGCCCCTTCCTTTTGCACTTACAACAAATAAGGGTTTTACTCTTATTTTTTCTAGGCTTTCTTTAAGGAGAGTTTCTTTCTTCATTCTTTGTGTTTCTTGGTTTTGGCCTTTTCTTATAATTTCTGATTTTTGGGCTTTCCATTTGAAAAACGAATTGATAGCAAAAATCTCCTAGTTCCCCTTTTTCCTAAAAGGTTTTAATTTTTTAATTGATTGTTAATTTTGATATTATTACAATGTTTTAGTCCAATGGTATTTACTCGTTGAATTAGCTGCCCAAAAGGAATTTGATCAAAAGGTATACGGCCATTACTTTGTTCTTTAATAGATTTCCTTATTCTTTCAGCAAATAAGGGTAGAAGTCCTGAAATAAAATTTTCTTTCCAAATAGGGTTATTACAATCGTGTAGTTGGTAGACCTTTGAAAGGAAAACGTCTTTGTACCATTTAAAATCTGTAAGGGTTTTACACCTAAAATTCATGAGTTGTTCTCTAACTTTACCTTGGAGGCTAGTCGCTAAATCAATGAAGTGATGGTAAATGGAAAGATGTAAAGTATAAACAACGTCACTAATGTAGTGTTCGTTTACATCTAGGATAGGTTCTCCTAATTGCTTTTGTTTATAATTATCTAGAATATTGTTTCTGTCTGTTAGGGTGAGATAACGATCCCACCAACCTTGTAGTTGACCTGAAAAAGAGGAACATATTCCACTTGCAATGTCTTTTCAGAATTGCCTTGTTGTCTACCATTATTAGAATAATTAGCATTTCTTGTAGTAAATGTATGATTTGGTATTTTGTATATCCATCAAGATTCCATTCAATAAGAGAGTTTCCATCCAAATTTGTCTGATGATTAGCAGTTATTTATTTAAATTGCATATCAGATAGAGTGGGTTTCCTATAATAAAATTTTAAGCTATAAGGTTGTTTTCTAATGTTTTGTATTTGGACAGTCTTATCAGAATCAGACGGGTAATTGGTTGTGTCACGCCCCGCTTCCTAAAATACTAGGGAATCGGAACGTGAACAAGCCTGCGACATATTAGATCAAGGAGAATAAATAAAATAAATATTTCTCCTCAATCTAATATGCTAAGCGTCAAGAAAATAAATGCAAAAGCACAGGTCCCCGATCACAAATAGCAAAAATATAATGAACAACACAGAATAAAAAATATCATATCACAAATGGGATAACATCCGAGACATAATATTCGGGTCAACATGCCCTTATACAAAACTCAACAAATGAATACTGAAGAAATATGAAATACATTGTTCAATAGAAATAGAAGGGAAAGGACTTCAAAAAAAACTGGGATCATCAAATAGGACGAGGTACTGAACTTCGGCCTATCCTTCAACTCTATCTGCAAGGTACTCCTGCTGAGAATCCTCTGTCTCCTGGCGATCTCCTAACTGGACCTGTTCTTCCCTTAAGTCTGACGTATACCAGAGAAAACAGGTATATGTTAGTGTGTATAGCACACGACAAGACCCCATAAAACAATAGAACGAACGAAAATCCAAGCGAAAAACAATAAGTTAACAAAAATGACAAGAAACATGCAACTGGAAATCCAACAAAATCAATTAAGTAACAAGTCGATCAAGCAATTAGCCATTAGAATAATCATCTAGGTAACCATGTCATACAAATAGATGGAATTAATACTTAAAAATCTACAACAAGAGACGTAGTACGTCGAGTGAAATAATCCAAATAAGGAAACCCTCATGTATATACCATATGTCTCAAATTGTAGATAATTAAATATTAACCCTGATCTATGTATGAAAAGAAACACAACTGACCTACTTCTCACACAAGAATCCATAGATCATTCAAATAACAAGGTCATGTAACTAGTCATCCTATAACAGGTTACTGGTTTATATCTCGCACAAAGTCAAGGCTCATATCATTGGATAACTGACTGATCGTAAATCATAAATATCCCAACTCCTCAGACCCACACCAGTGCTACACAGGAATTTTACTGGTGCGAGCCTGGAAATAGTCAATAATCATAATATCACTGCCCCTCAGAGTCACCACAGTGCTACACAGGAATTTCACTGGTGCGAGCCTAGAAATAATTAACAATCACAATATCACTGCCCCTCAGATCCACCCCAGTACTACACAGGAATTTCACTGGTACGAGCCTAGAAAAAATCAACAGTCTTATCTGATCACATGAACAATGACTTCCCCATCCCAACTCTTCTCATTTTTCTAAGTCAACAACAAACGAGTCTCTAGGTCTTACTCACATCACACATGTCACTCTAGTCATAAACTCCTAACAATTCTCAATTATAACAAGGGATGATAAATGTAATGAATACTATGTAACAGTGTCATGAATCATGAACAGGAAACGTGAACAACTACTAATAACAGTGCAAGATGGAACTAAATCAATCAAATAATTACATATGAAATGTCACAATTTCCAATCGTCATGATCATAAATTTATTAATTCTTAAAATAATCTTTTTTTCAAAACAAAATCCTTAAAATTTATTCCTTAATAATTAAAAATAATGCTTTTTCTAAAATAACTCTTTTAACTTATTATTTCTATAATGGTTCAAAATAATCCTTAGAAATATTCTTTCTTCCAAAAACATCTCATAATTAATCAAAATCTAATTGTTGAAATATTCTTTCATCACATACTACTCAAAATACCTATCATACTCCTCTTCACGAATATCACTACAATAGTAATCAGTATCATATAGTTTCATTCGTCAACAATCCCACGTAGGTTACAACATATCATAGTATATTCTATACGATCAATTAATAACAAATATAAATAATAGAAATGTAAGTCAAGGGAAGCGGGATCTTGCCTCGGGGTTTTGTCGAATGAATCGACGCTAACGTCACGGGTCGGATCTAACGCGGTGGAGCGTGGCGTCGGCTATGTACTGTAGGAGTGAGGCGACGGCGACATCGATGACGGGGATCTCGGCATGGATACGAGGCTACCGTCAGCGGAAAGGGGCCGTCTGCGACGTCGATGGTGAGGCGAGGGGACGTAGGGCGGCTATGTGGTCGGCGGTTCGGGTGTTCGTCGGTGGTGACGAGGAGGGAAGCTGGGTTTTAGGTGATGCTGGTGGTCCGAGTGGAGGAGGAGTGGTGGCGGACTAGGCTGGGGCTGAGCGTGAGGCGGAGGTACTGCCGGCGGTTGAGGGCGGAGCTCTGGAGTTAACGGCGGCGAGGGGAAAGAGTTGAACAGAGGCGAGGTGACGTTAGATCTGGTCTGCGTCGGCTAAGGGGGGAAAGGGGCTACAGGCGGGGAGGTTCTGGGCACGGCCCGGTGGCGGCGGGGTTGAGGGGTTGGCTGCGGTTAGGAGGCGAGCGGGGGACTGGCGTGTGGAGGTTGCGGCAGTGGCGCGGAGTGCTCGGGGTAGGACGGCGACTACAGGCGACGGCCTGAGGGAGGAGGCGGTGAGGGCGGTGCGGTGGCGTGGGTTGTCGAAGGAGAATGAGAGGGGGAGAGAGATGAGTTGAGATGAAGAGAGAGGGGGTAGCGGCGGAAGAGATGAACCAGAGAGAGAGAGAGAAAAATAAGATATATATATTATTATATTAGGGTTAGGGTTAGGTATTTAATCAAAAATAATTAAACTAAATAATTACAGGTACTTAAAAATAAACTAATTATAGGATAATTATCTACAAATAAAAACGTACATGTTGTGCTAATACAGTAGTTGATACAAAATAGTCAAAATATACACATATTGTGCAATTAAACGAGAATAATTAATAAAAATATATATTTACTTACATTTAAAATTAAATAATTATGGGATAATTATATGCGCAGTAAAACATACCAATTATACTAATATGACAGATAATGTTTAACAGTAGAAATAATAAAACAAATTATACAAATAATACATAATTGATAATACAACGTATTATACAAAATATACGTAATAATAATAATAATACCACATATTATTCAAAATGATACACAATAGTATCAGAAACACAACGGATAAATTCTAAAAAAGTTTACTTTACTAAATAAATTTATAAATATTTTAATTATTTAAATAAATAAAAAACTTAGGCTTTAAATCATAGAAAATTGTAGAAATTCGAGTAAATTATAAATACTCTTTTAAAAATCATAATTAAATATTTTAAAATACTAAAAATTCACGGTCATTACATTTTACCCCTCTTAAAACAAATTTCGTGCTCAGAATTAAAATAAGAAAAAACCTAAGGACAAATATGGAACGATATCCATAAGCAGAGAAGACAAGAAACAAGAAACAATGGAAAGTTACAGGACAAGAATCAATAGAAAGTTTCGGAGTCAAAAAGTGATAAGGTAGGGACGGAACGAAATCTATCAAGAAAAAAGGATAAGGGATCAATAATAGTCTTACGGATGAAATATGATATGTATCTAAATTATCCACTATATTCTTACTAGTGAGGACTCGAGACCGTAACCGACATAGGCCACCAAAAAACCTGTCATGCCCCGCTTCCCAAAATACCAGGAAATCAGAACGTGAACAAGCCCGCGATGTATTAGATCAAGGAGAATAAATAAAATAAATATTTCTCCTCAACCTAATACGCTAAGCGTCAAGAAAATAAATACAAAGGCACAGGTCCCCGATCACAGAAAACAAGAATATAATGAACAACACAGAATAAAAAATATCATATCACAAATAGGATAACATCCGAGACATAATATCCGGGTCAACATGCCCTATACAAAACTAAACAAATGAATACTAAAGAAATATGAAATACATTGTTCAATAGAAATAGAAGGGAAAATACTATAAAAACAACTAGGATCATCAAATAAGACGAGGTACTGAACTTTGGCCTATTCTTTAACTCTATCTGCAAGTCACTCCTGCTGAGAATCCTATGTCTCCTGGCGATCTCCCAGCTGGACATGTTCTTCCTCTAAGTCTGATGTATACCAGTGAAAACAGGTATACATTAGCGTGTATAGCACACAACAAGACCCCATAAAATAATAGAACGAACGAAAATCCAAGCGAAAAATGATAAGTTAACAAAAATGACAAGAAACGTGCAACTGGAAATCCAACAAAATCAATCAAGTAACAAGTGGATTAAGCAACTAGCCATCAGAATAATCATCCAGGTAACCATGTCATACAAATAAATGGAATTAATACTTAAAAATCTACAACAAGAGACGTAGTACGTCGAACGAAATAATCCAAATAAGGAAACCCTCATGTATATACCATATGTCTCAAATTGTAGATAATTAAATATTAACCCCGATCTATGTATGAAAAGAAACATAACTGACCTAAATCTCACACAAGAATCCATAGATCATTCAAATAACAAGGTCATGTAACTAGTCATCCTATAACAGGTCACTAGTTTACATCTCACACAGAGTCAATGCTTATATCATTGGATAACTGACTGATCGCAAATCACAAATATCCCAACTCCTCAGACCCACACCAGTGCTACACAGGAACTTTACTGGTGTGAGCCTGAAAATAGTCAACAATCATAATATCACTGCTCCTCAGACCCACCCCAGTGCTACATAGGAATTTCACTGGTGCTGTAAAACCCCGTAACTTTTATAATGAATATATATGAATTATTAGTAATAAATAATTTTTTGTGATAAATAATCATATATATATATATATATATATCAGATGAATGTGATGAAGAGTGTTTGGGAACCTCACAAGTGTTTCTATGTGAGAGGAATCAAGTGGATAGACCAGCAGGTAATTTTTGCTGCGCGGTCGACCGTGGAGGTCGACCGCACAGTGGTCGGTCACTCATGAACTCTTTTCCTGTTGTGCGGTCGACCGCGACGGTCTACCACGGCGGTCGACCGTGGCGGTCGACCGCACAACAGACAGGTTGTTTTCTCAGATTCAGGTCCAAACGGGTTTTGGGTCGGGTTGTGGGGTTTGTATATATGCTAATGAACCGAGAGAACCCTCTTTCCATCTGAAATCAGAAACCCTAGCCCTCCTCTCTTCCCTAAAACCCTAGTCTTCATTTCTTGGTGATTTGGGAGGAGTTTCTAAGGATTTGCAGCGGATTTTGGTGGGATTCAGCGAAGGGAATCGTTCTCCTACAGATCTAGGGTTCATTTCTCACCAGAGGCGAGTAACATCTCGTCCAACTTCACCCTTTTGTTTTTCATGCATTATTTGAGTGTTAATTCATTTTTTATTGAGCCTAAATCGTAGTTTATGAGTACAAAATAGATCCTTTTGGTATATGATGTGAGAACCAAGTGTTTCAGATTTTAAAAGCTCACCAACGAATTTTTATTAATAAGATCTAGATCTAAAAACGTTTTTAGCAAAAGAAAATCTTGTTTCCACTATTTTAAAAACATCTAAATCATGTTTATATGTTTGGGATCTTTGTAATAGATTTTAAATGTTTAAATTTGTTGTTTTCTGCCAAATGACATATTAGAAACATTAGTATTTCAATATCAATAGGAATCATCAAATTTTCAGGTTTTGAAGCTGACAGAAACCCAGATCTGGGCTTCTGTCTGCTTCGCGGTCGACCGCTGGACGTGCAGAAGGGCAGAGTCCGTCTGCCCTCGGCGCGGTCGTACGCAGTGCCGCGACGGTCGACCGTGATGCCTTGGCGGTCGACCGCGATGCCGCGGCGGTAGATCGAGAGGTGTTTGGCTGAGCAGTGTAGTTCTACTCCGAGTGTGGTCGACCAGGGCGGTCGACCGCCGCACATTTTTAGCATAGAATTATTCTGTGATATTTTATTTCTTGTTCGAGTGTTTTCCTCGATCATCTTACCTTAGTTTTCAGTCTTACTATGTATCTATGCATGACAAATGACCTAAAGGTACCAGTTTAGGATTTGCACACTGAGTCAAGTGTGAACTTGTATAAGTAGAATTTTCTATGTATCTCCGCGATATTTTCACAGTTGCACAGTCCTCGTGTTGGACTATAATTCATAGAAGTCCTCGTGTTGGACTATAATCCATTTTAGTCCCCGTGTTGGACATTTGCCATTTGTTCCATGTGTTTGGAAATCACTGTATCTCGTTCATGTATCGGACATATTTCTTAACCCTGTATATGACTCTTTTTTTTACATGAGTTTATGACATGACACATATGTAGGTTGTGACATGATACTTATGTAGGTTATGACATGACACTGAATTTATGTTTTGAGATGAGTTGTATTTCTTATATTATTGTTCTTGTACTAGAACTCGGGTTTAGTGTTTAGGGACTTACAATTTGAGATACAAGGTATATACATGAGGGTTTTCTTGTTTGGATTATTTCGCTCGACTTACCTATGCTCGTGTTGTAAATTTCTAAAGACTAAAATCCTTTTTTTTAGTTAAGATTAATGATTTGAGACTTATTATGTATTGTCTATATTTTTCTTATATAACGAGCCCTATTCCCTTGGGGTTGGTTGTGATGTTGCTCGCTAGCGCTTTGACGCTCGTTGTCCCTCCCCTTTTCAGGTCACGAGTCAGGAGCCCGGAGAGTCGCAGGTTGATGGTGATACACTGTAGTGTTCAGCTATCTATTTTTTTAGTTATGTTTTATTTTGGAGCTCTACTATAGATTTTGTTAGACATTTGAGGACTATATTCTAGATGTTGTAAAGGCGGTGTGCCTTATTCCCCTTACTCAGATCTTTTGTATTTGAATCTTGTTGAGAACTCTAGTTTATCTATTCAGACATTGACTATGCATTTTTGTATGTGGATGATGAGATATTAATGTGGTCACTATCATTTCATCAGTTATTTCTTGTATTATCTTTTACTTGCTTTTGTACCTACACCTGTTGTTGACTCTACTAGATAGATGTTAATTATGATGGTGAAACATGTTATTGCACAGTGTGGTGCAAGGTGTTGGCCTTCTTGTTTTGATGATGTTTAACAAACAATTTACCACTAATGTTGTTTGTCTAGTATTTGTGTTTTCTTATTTATTATAGATAAACAACGTTGTTGGAGGTTGGATGGAATAACGCTTTAATGATCATATCCAATGGAGGTTGGCAGAATGTGGAGTGAAGCTCTTACAATTCAAGTTAAAGATCAAGTTCATGCTTCATCCGTATGTGTACCAAGTTGAGCTATATTGAAGATCAAGATTGCTTGGGTAATGTAGTTTAGGAGTTTATATTATGTGTGTTAGATACTCTAAGCTCAATATAATATACACACACATTTTATTGGTTTCTTCGTATATATATATAGTTATATATATATACATAAGTTTTGGTTTCTATGCATATATATAGTTTTATATATATATATATACATACATAGTTTTGAGTTTTCATGTTTATATGCCCATATATGATTTTATCTTTAACAAGCTTATATTTAATGAAATCATACTTAGTGTTTTGAATATATTGCATAGAATATGCAATCTTATGAGAATATTGTATTTCTAGGTTATAGACTTCATAACAACATGTTATATCTTTTATCAAATCTATACAATCAATTCATAAGGTTTCAAAATGTTTTTTGAGTCAAAATATCAAAATATCAATTTTCAGGTTTTCATGTTTTTGAACATATTTGCAAAATGATGATATTTTTCATTTGGGAAGTCCTTTTTCGAAACCAGTCATTGTAGCATGTTTATTATTATGTCTACAATCATTCCTCAAAGTTTTACATTTTTTGGAATTTATTTGATATTTTTAAACAGTGTTTTAAAATCAGAAAACAGTTTTCAAAAACAGATTTTCAAGTATCAGTTTTCGGTCGACCGCACCGGTCGACCACTCAATTGTTTTTTCGTCAGTATGAGACAGAGAGTCTGTCGGTCGACCAGTTCGGTCGACCGAAAAGCTCCATCGGTCGACCGCAAATTTCTTCGGTCGACCGACGATGGTCCAGATCGTTTCTTCGGGTTTTTGCTCTTCGTCGGTCGACTGATAAAATATCCGGTCGACCGCCCATATTACCGTTGCTTTCCCAACGGCTATTTCCTGAGTGATTTTTTCTGGGGCTTTTTGGACTTTTACTTGGGGGTTTTGGCTGAGGTTTTGGAGACTATAAAAACCCTCTTTGATCTCAGTTTTGAACTTATCTAAGAAGTTTTAAAACAAGGGTTTTAAAAAGAGTTTAAGTTGGTTTTAGTGTTTGTTTAAAAAGCTTTTAAGCATTTACAAGAGTTTGATTTGTGGAGCAAATTTCACAAGAGCAAGTGGAGATCATCCTTGGTGTTTGAGCATTCATTCTTCTCCCTCTCTCTTGTCATCTATAGAGAAGTTTCCTTAAACTCAATTCTAGCATTTTATAAGTTTGTTCTTAATTTCATAAGCTAGATTTCACATTGAGTTTATATTGTTTTATCTCTTTGTTCACACACAACCTATTGAGCTTATTATATTTGCATTCGTAGTATAATTTAGGGTTGTGGGTTTGTGATATTAAGAGTGAGCTTAATTGAGTTCTCACATTATTTAAAGAACAATCAATTGATTTATATTGTGCTTTATTGTGAGGATTCACTTGTAATACACTTGTACACCGAGAGAAGTGTGTGGTGAGAGACGTGGTCGAATCCAAGAGGAGTGGCGTCAGTTGACGTGCCTAGGGAGAGGTTGTAACCGAGCACTTGAGGAGGAGGACACGGGCTAGGACCAACACTTAGTGTGTAAAGTGTGATTGCATAGTGATTGTATTGTGAGGTGTAAACGTTGTTCGGGTAAACGTAGAAAACCCGGTTGTGATAGTGGAGATCTCCTCGAGGTGAGGAGCGGGGACGTAGGTCGTGGGGACCGAACCTCATAAACATATCGTTTTGTTTGTGATTGCATTAGCGTACTTTTACATTCGTGCTTATTATCCATATTGCCTTTGTCAATTGCTCATTGTTGTTTTTCCCTCTATCTAGTTTATATTGTTTATCCTTGTGTTAGTTGACATATCCTTACATATATCATATTGTATATCTCTTTGGTAGCATATATCATCTTGCGTTAGTTTATATATCCTTACATATATTTCTATCATATAGGATATATCACCTTGTGTATATTGCATATTCTTGCACATAACATTTTGTATATCTATCTTGCAAGAATATATTTGTTAAGTAATTTTAATTGGCATTTAATCGGATTAGATTAGCATAAGACCCTAATCACCCCTCCCCCCCCCCTCTAGGGTCTAACACAAGGCAGGTTTGACATTCTTGGTATCACCTTAGACTGCAGCCTTGCGTGAACCTAGGAGCGTCACAGTTACTATCAGAGCTCTAGTTTCAATATCCTTAGGATCATCCTGTGTCGAGTCGTGGAGCTAGGATAAAGTTTCTTAGGATTCATGTATAGAGTCCGTTAGGATTTCCTAGTATGAGTGAGGACGATATATGCGTATACCTCAAAATTTAAGAATTTTTCTTTTATGACAACTATTTTGTATAAATTTAAAGTATTTGTGTGAATACTATATGTTGTGAAAAAATTTGTATTTATTATAGACGTCTATTTTTGACTCATAAACTTTTATTTTTCTTATCATCAGAGAGAGATGGCAGGACGTGGTAGACCTCGTACTCGGAGAGCTGGATAAGCAGAGTCACAGAAGGCTCCAGCTGAGCAGTAGCCAGCTCAGACCGAGCCACAGCAGGCACCACCTGAGCCGCAGCAGGCTCCTCAGTACTTGGTGGATATTATGGCTCCTCTCATTGCCAGGATGACAACCATTAAGGAGTTGGTGATGACTCATATAGCACCACGGACACCACCACCACCGGTAGCTCAGCAGCAGGGGATACCCGTCGTTCCTGCCAGAGAGAGATCCCCAGAGATCACACCTGTAGCTATTCCTATAGCAGTCCTAGATAGAGCAACAGAGCAAGAGGCTTGGCTCCGTATAGTAGAGAGGTACTAGAAGATGAGGGCACCAGAGTTCCAGGGGTCACCAGACCCTCTTGCAGCCCATAAGTGGAAGGAGGATGTGGGCAATATTCTTGACATACTCAGCGTGAATTCAGTTCAGAAGCAGAGATTGGTATCCTACAGCCTGAAGGGAGATGCCGGAAGATGGTACTGACTTCAGTTTACTCCAGAGCAGAGATGACCCTCACATGGGAGGATTTCATATACTTCTTTTATGGGCAGTACATTTTTTCTGCAGCACGGACTGGGAAGGAGCTTGAGTTGTCCCGGTTGACTCAGGGGGACATGACAGTTGCAGATTTTGAGAGCAGGTTCATAGAGTTGCTACATTTCATGGGTATGTGGCAGACAGGAGAGCGTCAGGCTCATATGTTCTTAGCAGGGCTTCGCCCTAATCTCCACAGGTATCTCGTCTCGAGGAGGTTCTATTCAGTTAGGGAGGTAGCTGAGGCTGCCACTTCACAGGAGATTGAGACTACTATGTTCCAGAAGAATAAGGAAGGGAAGGCCAATGTAGGGCAGAGCGGGAACAAGGGCAAGAACAAGAGATCTTTTTCTGGACCTCAGCAGCAGCATCAGGTCCCTCATAAAAAGGGAACCCAGTAGGATCAGAGAGCGCATCAGCAGCGTAAGTTCTATTACAAGATCGGGCATAAGGCATCGGAGTGTCGTAGCGCACCAGCAGGAGCCCAGCAGGGCAAGGGTCAGAACCAGCAGCAGTAGCGACAGTAGGGTAGAGGTCAGGGCTAACAGAATAGGTTTGAGGCACCGCCAGAAGTACAGAGGACTGAGGGGCAGGTTCGAGTAGTTTAGGAGGTTCCTCAGGGGTAGATTATCCCATATTCTCCATCTCTAGCAGCAGAGCAGTCTACAGCCACAGGCAGGGTATATGCAGTAGTTCTTCGTGATCATGGAGCCAGCGGAGCCGTAGTGGAGGGTACATTCTTTGTGAATTCCTTTCCCTCTCGTATTCTTTTCGATTCAGGAGATTCGTATTCTTTCATCTCGCATGCATTTATGGATAGACTCCAGCTCGTGTGTAAGACCCCGTTGTTTTTGACAACTCATAAGTATGAATTTGAGTGAATAATGAAAATAAATAATAAATATCTTTATTGCATGGTCATGCATGGAAATGATTTTTGAGCTTATGAGCATGTGTATATGCCTCAGGTATGAGGATGAGTTGCAAGTTTGCAAATCGTGTGCAAAAGAAATCGAAGTATGCAGATTTTTGTTCATGAGTCGACTCATAACATGTCATGAGTCGACTGATCAGGTTGAGTCGACTTGCGCCTGTCATAAGTCGACTCATGATATCGAGTCCTGTTCCCATTTTCTTTCTGCTGAGTCGACTCATAATTTATGAGTTGACCCATGAGTCATGAGTCGACTCATGACATATCATGAGTCGACTTATCGACGATTTTCTGGGTGTTTTCGGGTCGGGTTTGCTGGGTTTCGGGTCGGGTTTTCATTGACTTATATATACTTCCCTCACCCGAAAACTCTCATTTCTCATCTGAACTCCCAAGAAACCCTAGCCCCTCTTCCTCTCTCTCAAACCCTAGGTATTCTTGGTGATCTTGGGGGCGTTTCAAGGGGGATTTCAGCATTCCTTTTGGATTTCAGCAAAGAGGATAGTCTTCCACCACATCTAAGGCGAGTAACATCTCGCCAAACCTCTCTCCCATGTTTTTATTAGTTTATAATAGTTTTTCATGAGTTTTATTGAGCCCAAGACTTATTTTCAAGTATAAAACAATGTTCTTGTTAGGGTGAATGCTAGAAATCATGTATTTCAGATTTTAAATCATCCCAATAACGTTTTTGAAGAAAACCCAGATCTGGAAATATTTTTAAGGAATAAAAATATGAGTTTTTATTTTGTTTAAATGCCCTCTTTCATGTTTAGGGGTTAAATGTTAGATTTAACATGCAAGTATTCGTTTCTCATGCTATGTATGAACTTTTCACTGCCTCATGGTTTAACAATGATAGTTAGGGAGTTATAGATCAGTATAATGGAAGTATGGATCGAGACGAACGAATTCAACTTATGTTATATGCAGATTTCAGCCCGTGAGTCGACTCACGACTCATCATGAGTCAACTCATCAGGTTGAGTCGACTCATGACTGTCATGAGTCGACTCACGAAGTGCTGTGGTGTTTCCTTTTTGCTTCTGTTGAGTCGACTCGTCAGTATACGAGTCGACCCACAAGTCATGAGTCGACTCATAACTAAGCATGAGTCGACTCACGAAGTCGTTCCCCATTGTCTTTTTCCTTCTGCTGAGTCGACTCATAAATGAGCATGAGTCGACTCATCTGAGTTTTTCCTGTTCCCTTTTGTTTTCTGTTTAATCACTTGCTGTATACGAACACATAGTTTGAACACATATGATATATATATATGTAAGATGACTTGATATGATACGAGTTTAGATATGTACGGCAAAGCACGTACAAGAGTTAAATGGACACCCCATTACTAATGATGACTTCATGGTTCATGTAAAGTCCTCGTGTTGGACTATAAGCTACTTAGTCCTAGTGTTGGACATTCGTTTTGCTTAGTCCTCGTGTTGGACATACATTGCTGTTTTAATCCTCGTGATGGATATGCCTTGCCACCCGGTCCAAGCGTTGGACAACGGTCACACCCGGTCCAAGCTTTGGACAACGGTCACACCCGAACCAAGCGTTGGACAACGGTCACATCCGGACCACGTGTTGGAAAACGGTTATATTCAGTCTATGTTTTGAACACTTAATCGTCTTCGGACATAACACTCATGTGAGTTTGACGTGACACTTGCGGTAGCCTTGTCATGTTTTCACTTATCGGTAAAGATGGGTTTGTATTCGTTTCCTTTATTGTTTATTGTATTAGATCTCGGGTTTAGTATTTAGGGATTTACAATTTGAGATACAAGGTATATACATGAGGGTTTCCTTGTTTGGATTATTTCGCTCGACGTACCTATGCTCGTGTTGTAATTTCCTAAGTACCAAAACCCATTTGCTATTAGAATAATGATTTTATACTATTATGTAATAACTGTATTTTCTGTATACAACGAGCCCTTTCCCTGGGGGTTGGTTGTGATGTTGCTCGCTAGCGCTTTGACGCTCGTTGTCC
>BQKN01063751.1:184834-194847 GCA_022839385.1 Asparagus kiusianus | reverse complement strand
TATATATATTATTATATTAGGGTTAGGGTTAGGTATTTAATCGAAAATAATTAAAATAAATAATTATGTGCACTTAAAACTAAACTAATTACAGAATAATTATCTACAAATAAAAACGCACATGTTGTGCTAATACAACAATTGATATGAAATAGTCGAAATATACACAAATTATATAATTAAACGAGAATAATTAATAATAAAAATATATTTACTTACATTTAAAATAAAATTATTATTAGATAATTATATACACAGTAAAACAAGCCAGTTATACTAATATGACAGATAATGTGTAATAGTAGAAATAATACAACAAATTATACAAATAATACGCAATTAATAATACAACGTATTATACAAATTATACGTAATAATAATAATAATACCATGTATTATTCAAAATGATACTTAATAGTATCGGTAACACAATAGATACATTTTAGAAATTTTTACTACACTAAATAAATTTATAAATATTTAAATCATTTAAATAAATATAAAACTTAGACTTTAAATCGTAGAAAATTATAGAAATTTGAGAAAAATATAAATACTCTTTTAAAAATTATAATTAAATATTTTAAATTACTAGAAAAATATTTTAACTTGTATCAAAATTCACGATCATTACAAATTATGTTGTTTAGCTAAGTTTCATATTCTGTTAAAATATTAATGGCTAGAGATTTGTTTAAAGACAAGTCCTTTTATCTCTTAGTTAATTCTTCAGTAAGATTACTCATTTTTTCACTTAGTTTAAAAGGTTGATTATTTCCCAATTTGATATTATCAGTATAAATTTGAGGGGCAAAAGGTGGCATGGATATCTGATTAATGATAGGTTTTTTTTATATCGAGAAGCAAGTTCTCAAACCTATCTGTTTGTTTACTTATTATTTGAAGATGTATGTTAGTAAAATTATTTTGTTCAATAACCAAAGAGATAAGTTCTTGTAGAGCTATGTTGGAATTTGACTCGAGGGTCTTAATGGGAGCAGCTTTGACTTCTTCTTTTCCTTTACCAAATTTTATTGGTTCAAGAGGAGGATGTAAAGATTTGACTTCTTTATCCTTTTCTGTTTTCCATGTTTTTGAAATCTTATTTAACATATAGGCATGGTTCTCAGCAGGTAAATGTTTAAGAGAATTTTTTTATCTTTAATGTAATAACCTCATACCATAGGAAAAAATGTATAAATTTTCTAATGGTTCACATACAGTCATAATATAGAACTCGAATTAAGGACCGAAAATCTTCTTCATAAGTTTTAAAAAAACCATTCTTTATTGTGTTGGTTTTTCGAAGAATTAAAATCTTTTCTGAGGGATTCTTTATCAATCTTGTTAGACCATAGAGGGGGGTGATTAGGGTCTTATGCTAATCTAATCCGATTTAAATGCCAATTAAAATTAATTAACAAGTATTATTCTTGCACGTATGATATACAACTATATATAAACAAGAATAAGCAATATACACAAAGATGAAATATATCCTAACAAAGATATAGGTAATGTATGAGCAAGGATATAAAACTAACACAAGGGGTAAACAATATGAACTAGATAGTGGATCATATAAATAATGAGCTAATGACAAAGGCGATAAGAAATATAAACACAAGTGTAAATAAACGCCAAAGCATACTCAAACACAAGATATGATCACGGAGTTCGGACCTTCCGTCCTACGTCTCCGCTCCCCACTCCCGGGGAGAAATCCACTATCAAAACCGGTTTGGAAGCCGGAACTTCTACACACCTCACACTCGGTTTTCTAGCTAACCGAAAACTTTACAATCGACACTCTTGTAATCATACTCTATACCCTCATAAGTGTTGGCCCTAGCCGTGTCTCCCTCAAGTGCTCGGTTACAACCTCTCCCTAGGTTCGTCAACCGACGCCACTCCTCTTAGAACGATCCCCGACTCTCACCACACACTCCTCACTCGGTGTACAAGTGTATTACAAAGTGAATCTCACAATAAGCACAATATGATAAATGATTGTTCTCTCTAACAGGTGAGAACTCAATTAAGCACAACTCAGGGTTACAAACTCTCACCACCCAACTATACTATGTATGTAAATACTAAAAGCTCAATGTGGGTGTGTGTAATAATGAGTAAATAAAATCAATTCAACTAAACTCAAATATAAAATCTAGCTTAAGAGCAATGATAATCAAACAAGTATATAAATGTAAAGCTAGAGTTTGAGTTTAGAAAAAACTTCTCTACACAAAGAAGATGATGAATAAGATTGAGAAAGAATCCCTCAATCTACAGTGAAGCTTCCTCCTTTGTAAACAAAACCCAAACTTAAAAACAACCAGTAAAACCACACTTAAACCCTTGGTTTAAAAACTTCTTTAAAAAACTCTTCAAATCTTGTGAGAACTGAGATCAAGAGGTGTTTATATAGCCTCCCAAAACCTCAGCCAAAACCCCAAAGGAAAAGACCAAAAAAACACTCTGCAACGGCTCAAAAAATAGCCGTTGGAATTACGGCGGTCGACCAAGGAAAATCACGGTCGACCGAGAGCAAAGAAAGAAACGAAAAAAAATTTCCAGACAGTTCGTCGGTCGACTGACGGAATTTCCGGTCAACCGATTGTACTGTAGCAGTGCGCATAAGTTTTGTAAACTCAATTAAAAATAGTAAATCAGCTCTAAAAATTATGAAATTTTGAGGGAATGTTCTAGACATGTAGAATAACATGTTAGAGAAATAATTTCTAAAAAACCATTTTCCAGTTGAGAGAAATAAATGTTTGAAGACAGATTTACAGTTTTTGAAAAACTGCAGAAATACACGATTTTATAAAATCAATTTGGGACAGTAAATAAACTCCAAAAATAGTAAAATTTTGAGGGAAGTTTATAAACATGCCAAAGAAAGAATTTCTTGAATATCACTTCCCATTTATAAAAACTCATCTTTTTTGTAAAACATACTCGAACATGCACGAACAAAAAACATGATTTTGTAAATTCCATTAAACATAACAAATCAATTCCAAACTTGGTGAAACTTTGCGAAATGTTTGTAAACATGAAAACAAACATGTTAGAAAAAGAATTTTCCAATTTGTATTTATCAATTATGAAAACTCATTATTTTGTAAAAACATGCATGAATATGAATTTGTTAAGAACATGTTTTTGACAAAAAGAGTTTAAACGCATATTGAAACTTTATAAAATGTCTTCATAAACATTATAACACATGAATATAAAGTAATCATGGTCAATAAAACAATATCACAAAGTTTTCTCAAAATAGCTCATTTTGTGAGAAAATCCAATATTGTGTGTATATAATATTGAGCTTAGAGTATTAAACACACATAATATAAACTTATACTAAATTACCAAAGCTTTGATCTTGATCTTCAATTAAGCTCGACTTGGTACACGTTGCGGATGAAGCTTGAACTTGATCTTTAACTTGAATTGTATGTTGTTTCACTCCACATTTCCGCCAACCTCCGTTTGATATCGTCGTTAAAGCGCTATTCCATCCATCCTCCAACTCGTTGTTTGTCTATAATAAATAAGAAAACACAAATACTAGACAAACAACATTAGTGGTAAATTATTTATTAAACATCATCAAAACAAGAAGGCCAACAATCTCCCCTTTTTTGATGATGACAAACAATTTACAAAAATAATATATGCATGAAAGGAAATGAATATATAATTTATAATTCACATGCATATAAATAAGAAGGAATATACTCACAATATTTCTCCCCCTTTGACAACATCAAAAAGGAGACAAAAGAATTAAGAGAGTGAAAGCTCCCCCTATCAATAAGCATAGGTGAGTATAACACATAGAAAGATATAGGGATTGCTCCCCCTATCAAAATACCATATAGAATATATGAAATGAAGATCTTGCAAACTTATGAGCAAGCATAAATGAAAAGATATGCTAAACACCACTCACATACAAACAAGATACAATAAGGACACATAATGATGTGACATTATAAAGATAGTGTCTCATTATAAAAACCATGTATAAGAATAGATTTATGAAATCAAAAGAAGAGGAACATGAGAATCATGCAAAAAGTTTTCAAATGAAAACAAATCAACCAATGAAATCATAAATCAATTTTTAAGTCCAAAAACAAAGTTTGATCAAACCATTCATAGAATACATTATAAGGCACGAATAGATGATCCATGAGCACAAACATATAAATATCATCATATAAGTGAAATATAATGAATTCAAAGCAACAATTCAAAACAAAATTTTCATAGTTCAAGAATCATGAACTAAGGATTTGAAATTTAAAGATAAATCATTTAAGTTTTTCAAACAATGTAAATGTATATGTGTATATATATATTTGAAAACAAATAAGATGCTAAAATCTAGAAAACACAACATAAACATAATTAATTTCGTTTTGGCACCCAAGAACTTTTGGTGCCGGAAAACTTAGGGACATGACCCCTATCATTAAAGCTCAAAGCCCTAGGGTTATGAACCCGTTTAGGCACATATGGTGCATTAACACGGTCAAAACAATATTCATTCAAATGACCCTTCCGGTTGTAATAAGTGCAATGAAAAAGGGTAAAAGACTTGTGTTGACAAGTGGGCATGCACGGGACTCATTTGCAAAAATAGGTTTATCTTTAAAATTATTTTGCAAACGAGAAACTCTCTTCAAATCAAAACAAAATTTGGTCAAATGACCAAATCTACCACAATGATCACATCTATACACATGAGCATGCTTATGATGAGAAATAGGTGCATGTGTGTGTACATGAGATGAAGAAACTTGATGAGATGCACAAGAATGATTAATATTCTTATGTTTTTGTGCATCATAGCAAAATTTAGACAAATGGCCTTTACGACCACAAATTGAGCACTTATAAATTTTGCTATATATGTGTGCATAGTGAGTGGATGATTTTGACTTAGACTTGGCATACATATCCACAAGCTTCTTATGATTGTTAATGCATGTATTAAGAGTTGAATCTAAAGAAGAAATACGGTTTTTAACATTGTTCAACTCATCATTAGGCATATTAGCATTAACATTAGAAGTAGAGCAAACATGATTATTCTTAAAAGAATCACATTCATTCCTAAAAGCTACTACTTCTAGCATGGCATTTTCTTTTTCATGAGTTATAATATCAAAGTTTGAAAGCAATGAATCATGATCCGATTTTAATTTATCATTCTTTTCTTTGAGGATCACATTCTTATTAGAAACATTTTCAAACTTAGAAATCAACAACTCATGATCGGACTTTAAACTATCATGCTTGCTTTTGAGATCAATAAAATCATTTTGCAATTTCTTATAGGCATGCAAAAATCTTTCACTAGCACAAGCAAGTTCATCATTAGATAAGTCATTAATGGATTCGAACTCGCAAACCTCACTAGGGCTATCGCCTAGTGCACGTGTGCATGAAGCTCCTTTTGAACTTAAAGCGGGATCTTCCAAAGCTTGTCGGATCGCCTCCAAGTCTCCTTGATGTGCTTCAATGAGTTTCCATAATTTGTAAGCACTATCAAAATGAGCAAGCTTGTTAGACATAGATGAATTAAGACCATTTAGCAAATATTCTAACAAAATCTTGTTTATTGTAAACATCCTTTTATCATGTTGGCTCCACTTGGATTTCTCCAACGTGGGCACAATATAAGCACAATCAATAACTTCCCATAAATCGATATTTTTAGATTGAACAAATATTTTAAATCTAAAGCACCATTGAGCATAGGAGAAAACATTGAATTTAAGAGCAATACTAGAATCATAGCCTAAACAAGATGCATCATTCATATCCATAATTTGTAAAAATATGCAAGCAAGATACAAATGCAATCAAAACAAGATTAGCACAAAAAAATAACTTGGATCTTTAACTCAAGGTGGTTAGACCTTAAATCAAAGAGCACCAAGCTCTGATACCAATTGTTAGACCCTAGAGAGGGGTGATTAGGGTCTTATGCTAATCTAATCCGATTTAAATGCTAATTAAAATTAATTAACAAGTATTATTCTTGCACGTATGATATACAACTATATATAAACAAGAATAAGCAATATACACAAAGATGAAATATATCCTAACAAAGATATAGGTAATGTATGAGCAAGGATATAAAACTAACACAAGGGGTAAACAATATGAACTAGATAGTGGATCATATAAATAATGAGCTAATGACAAAGGTGATAAGAAATATAAATACAAGTATAAATAAACGCCAAAGCACACTCAAACACAAGATATGATCACGGAGTTCGGACCTTCCGTCCTACGTCTCCGCTCCCCACTCCTGGGGAGAAATCTACTATCACAACCGGTTTGGAAGCCGGAACTTCTACACACCTCACACTCGGTTTTCTAGCTAACCAAAAACTTTACAATCGACACTCTTGCAATCATACTCTACACCCTCATAAGTGTTGGCCCTAGCCGTGGCTCCCTCAAGTGCTCGGTTACAACCTCTCCCTAGGTTCGTCAACCGACGCCACTCCTCTTGGAACGATCCCCGACTCTCACCACACACTCCTCACTCGGTGTACAAGTGTATTACAAAGTGAATCTCACAATAAGCACAATATGATAAATGATTATTCTCTCTAACAAGGTGAGAACTCAATTAAGCACAACTCAGGGTTACAAACTCTCACCACCCAACTATACTATGTATGTAAATACTAAAAGTTCAATGTGGGTGTGTGTAACAATAAGTAAATAAAATCAATTCAACTAAACTCAAATATAAAATCTAGCTTAAGAGCAATGATAATCAAACAAGTATATAAATGTAAAGCTAGAGTTTGAGTTTAGAAAAAACTTCTCTAAAACACAAAGAAGATGATGAATAAGATTGAGAAAGAATCCCTCAATCTGCAGTGAAGCTTCCTCCTTTGTAAACAAAACCCAAACTTAAAAACAACCAGTAAAACCACACTTAAACCCTTGGTTTAAAAACTTCTTTAAAACACTCTTCAAATCTTGTGAGAACTGAGATCAAGAGGGGTTTATATAGCCTCCCAAAACCTCAGCCAAAACCCCAAAGGAAAAGACCAAAAAACCACTCTGCAACGGCTCAAAAAATAGCCGTTGGAATTACGGCGGTCGACCAAGGAAAATTGCGGTCGACCGAGAGCAGAGAAAGAAACGAAAAAAAACTTCCAGATAGTTCGTCGGTCGACCGATGGAATTTCCGGTCGACCGATTGTACTGTAGCAGTGCGCATAAGTTTTGTAAACTCAATTAAAAATAGTAAATCGGCTCCAAAAATTATGAAATTTTGAGAAAATGTTCTAGACATGTTGAATAACATGTTAGAGAAAGACTTTCTGAAAAAATATTTTCCAGTTGAGAGAAATAAATATTTTAAGACAGATTTACAGTTTCTGAAAAACTGCAGACATACACGATTTTGTAAAATCAATTTGGCACAGTAAATCAACTCCAAAAATAGTAAAATTTTGAGAGAAGTTTACAAACATATATATAAACGTGTCAAAGAAAGAATTTCTTGAATATAACTTCCCATTTATGAAAAATCATCTTTTTTGTAAAACATGCACGAACATGCACGTACGAAAAACATGATTTTGTAAATTCCATTAAACATAATAAATCAATTCCAAACTTGGTGAAACTTTGCGAAATGTTTCTAAACATGAAAAAAAACATGTTAGAAAAAGAATTTTCTAATTTTCATTTCTCAATTGTGAAAACTCATTATTTTGTAAAAACATGCATGAATATGAATTTGTTAAGAACATGTTTTTGACAAAAAGAGTTTAAACGCATATTGAAACTTTATGAAATGTCTTCATAAACATTATAACATATGAATATAAAGTAAGCATGGTCAATAAAACAATATCACAAAGTTTTCTCAAAATAGCTCATTTTGTGAGAAAATCCAATATTGTGTGTGTATATGATATTGAGCTTAGAGTATTAAACACACATAATATAAACTTATACTAAATTACCCAAGCTTTGATCTTGATCTTCAATTAAGCTCAACGTGGTACACGTTACGGATGAAGCTTGAACTTGATCTTTAACTTGAATTGTATGTTGCTTCACTCCACATTTCCGCCAACCTACGTTTGATATCATCGTTAAAGCGTTATTCCATCCATCCTCCAACTCGTTGTTTGTCTATAATAAATAAGAAAACACAAATACTAGATAAACAACATTAGTGGTAAATTATTTATTAAACATCATCAAAACATAGAAGGCGAACAAATCTCAAAAGGATGTTTATTATCAAAATTATTAATAACATTAATACTTCGTTGTGATAAATCAGAATCATCATAATTGGTAGTTGGTTCAAGGTTATATTTAATTCCTATTGGTTTTTTGTTTTTATAGAAGTCTTTTTCACGAGTTGGAATTGAGGAAATTGAGGCGTGTCATTTGTCATTGGTTTCAAGAGTAATTTTTCTAAATGAAGAATAGTTAACTTCTACATCATTATTAGTATGTTCAATTATTTTTTTAAGGTTAGAATTTTTAGAGGGTAAAGGTTTAATGACTTGACTTAATTTCCAAACTGAAGGAAGTTAAATTTTATTCCATTTTAAAGTCCTTGGAACTACTAGATTATTTTTAGCATGGGTAAGAAATAAAGTAGTTACCCCTTTCTCAGGGTTAACTTTTGCTAAAGGTGTGAGCGTATTCATGGTCTTGTAGCAGATTCTATAAGTTAAAGCTATATTCTCAGAATTAGAATCCATATTAAATCCAGAGGTTTGAAGATTTATAGTTAAGTCTTTTAGAATGCTAGGGTAGGATAAGAAAACTAAGAAGTTTGGAAAAGCATTAAAGAATATAGGACCATTGCTTAAACTTGTCTAAATTAGACCAATTAAAAAGTCTAAAAAATAGAAAATCTTCCGTCTCGTAAGCAAACCAGCACAGAGGTGTTAAGGTCATTTCTAGTAAGGGGTCTAATAGAAATTTGAACAAGGCCAAGATGAAGAAATTTAAGAGTAGGATCTTCAGTCATTTTTTGGATGTCTTTATCGCTGAGTAATTGTACTTTCTCTATGTGAGAGGTTACAGTTTTTATTTTATTTCAATAGTCTTTATATGATAGGTTGTTTTTAATTTAAAACTTTCTTTACAATAAATAGCATTAGTACTAACTTTAGGCATTTTTCAATTTTGAATGCTTTGATCAATAGTCCAAAAATCTAGGGATTCTAAATTTTTAACCGACATTGTTTTTTATACAAGGATTCTTTTTATCAGGAGAAAGATAGCTTAGAAATTTAGGCATCATAAGAAAGACTTTATGACTTTAACCTGTCAACAGCAAAGGATAAACACGGACGAAAGAACCCTTGACACACTTAGCTAACGGGCAAAAATCGTGTAAACTACGACCACTAGTTAATGAAATAAAGACGTAAGAAAGAGGCTAAGAAAACAAGCTAGATATTAAGCAAATAGTAGCAACTCAAGAAAGTTCACAAAATCCTCACCAGTCAATAACACCGGATGAACACAGAACAAAGCTGTGTAAGTCGCGACTACATTAAGTAAATTGAGAACTAAGAAAGAGTACTAAAAAAAGCTAGAGGTTCCAGATCATACTAGAAATATTAGAGAATTAATATTCAATTCAATGTAAGCAATGAAGCACAAAAATGCTTAAAATTAAAGCTATTATGAACCAAACATACAATATTGTAGTAGTTTTTATTATAAATATTTACAATTGTTTATTGTAGAATGAGCATTAGTATCAAGGATATATATATATATGTAGATGTATAAAACTGTTTATAGGTACCTTAACACAGCTCGGCACGCTGATTCAACAAACCAACAAACCATCAGGCGATATATCCAAGCATGTTCGTTAGACCATAACACCAAAGCCAAGTGAGATGCGACGAAACGGATTAACGAGGAGAAGAGGTTAACGAATCGCACGCAAACAACGGAGTACTTCCAATCACGTG
>BQKN01063751.1:129110-141058 GCA_022839385.1 Asparagus kiusianus | reverse complement strand
GAGAGAGAGAGAGAGAGAGAGAGAGAGAGAGAGAGAGAGAGAGAGAGGGTTTTTGTGCATTCTTGGCATCGATTAAGTATCCTTATGGGTATGCAGCAAATCTGTCGAGGTGCGAGAGCACTAGAGGCGGCAAATTGACGGGTCTGAAGAGCCATGATTATCATGTCCTTCTACAACATCTTCTGCTAATTAGGATGCACGGATATGTTACCAAGGAAATTGGTGTAATACTTTTTGAGTTGGGAAGCTTCTTTAAGGACCATTGTTCTAAAACATTGAGGCACGGTGACTTGGAAAAGTTAGAGGAACGCATTGTCCTCATACTTTGTAAATTAGAGAGGATTCTTCCACCGGCCTTTTTCGATGTGATGGTCCATTTGTCTGTTCACTTGCCATGTGAAGCTATGCTTGCTGGCCCTGGGCAATGTCAGTGAATGCATCCAATCGAAAGGTAGATATTATAGGACCACATAAGTAATTAGTTTCGTATTTGTGCAACTATATTACATATAAATCTTATTCTATTTTATTGTTCCTTTGAAGGTTTCTTGGAGCACTAAAGGGGTACGTTACCAATCGAGCTAGGCCAGAAGGTTCAATTATAGAGGCTTACATTGCTAAAGAGTGTCTTACTTTTTGTTCAATGTATCTGAAAGGAGTTGTTCGAGAAGAATGAAATGTTGATTGTGGTATACTTGGTCCTGGATTGTCGGTTTTCACACAAAGCGCTCGTCCCTTCAGACCAATCACAAGAGCTCCATATGAGTCTCAGAAAGATCTGGATATGGCACAGTGGTTTGTGTTGTATAATAGCCCCGAATTGGAGCCGTTTCTAGAGTATGTAGTAAGTGTTTTAAGTTTGAATCAGTTGTATAGTTTTACTAACCAATTGATTGACACCTCATCGTGTAGAGAACACAAGGCTACGATCCAAAATTCTAGAGGACATGACATTACTCAGATACAATGAAAAGAATTTTCAAAATGTTTCAAACAACATGTAAGTTACATGAAATACGCACAAGTCATTTTATAAATTAAAATTAAATTAACATTATTGAATACCTAATGCACTTATAACATGTTTATGTAGATAAATCATTTGCGAACTATTGGGTCACCAAGGGCAACTGATGAATTATGGTTATTAGCAAATGGTCCAGATATATTAGTTAATCTCTATGAAGGGTGCATGTGTAATGGCGTTCGGTTCCACACTAAAGATCGCGACAACTGTCATAAGAGTCAAAATAGTGGATTGGTGTGGAAGGGGATCATGATGGAAAAACAATTAACTTTTACGGTTACTTCTACAAAGTCTGGGAGCTGAAATATTTGCATGGGGGTAAGGCTGTTCTGTTCCAATGTGAGTGGTACAACAGTGTCGGTAAAAATAGAATACATAAAGATGCACATATCACAAGTATCGATGTTAGGGGTCGTTAGTATCAAAACGATTCATTTGTGCTACCAGAGCATGTGAAGCAAGTATTTTACATTGATGATACCAAATTGGGTGCTCATTGGAAAGTCGTAGAACGGTTCCAGCACAGGAGTGTGTGAGATGTACCAGAACAAGTCCATGATGATATGCTTAACGATGCATTTCAACAAGTTGAAACCACTATCGCTGTTCCAATTCTCATCGAGCCTACTACAAATTATCCTTATTATAGGGATGATATTGGTCCCGTTATCATTCCCAATGCTGACCTAAATACAGAGTATGGAGCTGACAATGATCAGACAATGGAAGAGTATGGCGATGATGAAGAAGATAATCTGTATAATCAGTCTGACTTAGATATAGACCCTGATATGGATTATGATGTGTAGTATAAGTTTTTGTTTCGTAAATAAACAAATATCAAGAAATAATATTGTTTGAAAGCAACATAATTACATTCTATCAATTTGTATAAAAGTTTAATGTTACAATCTGGCGTAATTTATATTTTCTAACATATAATTTTTTTATAGTTATCAAATATGCACAGTGGTAAAAAATTATGGGTCAAACTGGGGTCCACACGAAAAATGGTAGAAATATATGAGGCAAGAAGGAGGAAAATAATAGATGAGAATATAGAGAGAATGAGAGCTTTGGGAATACCACCACTTTCACAATCAATTTCAAGGACGTTGCCAATGCATGAGAGAAAAAGTGAAGGCAATAAAAAAAGGTTTGTGAGGATGATGATGGTTACCAACCGCCTATGGATGATAAATTGCTTAGCTCATCGAGTGAAGATGACAATGATGATTTAGAAGAGATAATATCTATTTGTGTATTGTCATTAATTGTTACTTGCCATTGCTTATTATTATTTGTTATTAACTTATTTTCATTATGTGTACTAATAATTCATTTTACTCAATTATAACAGGTAACATGTATGGCTCCAGGACACAGGTCCAAAAATGTCATACCATCGACTTCTATGCCTGAGTCTGTGCCCGAGAGGTGGATCTTGGTTGCTTCGAACCAGCTACCCCAGTGTACCCGTAGCGAGCTGCCCCACCCCGAGCCATCATACATTACCCAGCCCGCCAACTAGAAAGCCCTCAAACGACCGGGAGCAGCGTAGGTAATGTTAGATTATCTACCCGTCACAATTTAAGTGTTATTCAATTATTGGAAATTTAAAGTATTATCAATAAATATTATGGCTATATGTTTCTGGCGATGCTCCAAGTTTTTCAGGACTTCTTAGTGGAGCTTAATTTGTCATTAAGCCTTCGGTGATTTTTATAAGGTAGGAATTATTTTTGGCATGAATAGCACACTCCTTTGATATAAAGTAAATATATTTTTATACAACTTGTTGAGGATTGCTGCGAGTCAGGTGAGAAAGTTGAGGTTTTTAGGGTTTTTGGGTGTAATTGATGTAGATCTAGTTCGTTTTGGGATAGATCTTTACTAAATTGAGTCTACTGGGGACATGGAAATTATAGTGAGAAATTGATCTTTGCTAGATGCTAAATGCAATGAGTTGAACTCTGAGCTATAAAGTGTTAGGGTTGCGATATTCATCATGAATTTTGATTTTTGGTTTAAAATAGTAGGTGTTGTACTCTTCTGTTGGTCATAAGCTAGACAATTTTATTCTTACAGGTATTGTTTTCTTTGTCTTTTTCTTGAACTTATACATGGATCACATTTAAAATTTGTTTTCATTTCTTTATGATGTAATCGTGTTTTTGTAGGATTGGTACCACCGGCCCGTATAAATGTATGCGGTGCACGAGGGAAGGGGATAGAGAGATTGGTGAGACAATTGGGTCATGCAATTCCAGTTCCGATCCCTTCCTCGAGTGGAGCGCTGGAGGGGGAGCATGCGACATCCCTCGCGAATGAGATTGGAAAGGAGATCCGATCATCTGCACCGGTTCGCAATTATGGTTGGGACAATATTGATGCTGGGAGTCGAGAGGCGATCATTATGAGAGTTCAAGTATTTTTTTAATCATTCTTTAATGATATTCACTTCTTCATTTTAGATATTCACTTCTTCATCACATATATTGGGTGATGAGGCCAACTCCATTCATTTTAGATAATCACTTCTTCATCACATATATTGGGTAATATATTCTTTGTTGTTTGTTTGTTCATGTGCCTGAATCATGGATCACTTGAGTGCTTTAACTTCTATGCAAGGAGAATCCTGGTTCGAGACCTGGCTAAGTAAGGCCTTCATTCCAGGATAAAAAGACATGTTTAGTTATGAGGATTGCAAAAACATAATATATGAGACTTACTTTGTCAAATCATATGGGAGCCTTTTCACATATATTGTGCTCCAGACACTAACATTTTGACTCGAAAGGCAATGGTGATGACTGGAAAGAGAAAAAAAATTAGTTCTTAATATTGATCATTGTGGTAGACAATCTGAATCCGAATTTGACATGGTATTCTTTTTCTTGGCCTCTTATCTAACTTGATTCCCTGCTGAAAATCCAATTGAGACTGGATTTATTCTTCTAGAATTCGAGTTTTTCTCGGGGACTAATCACCAGCTTCAATTGCAATCCCTCGTAACTGAGTTTTTCTCAGGAACTTCAATCACGAACTCTAGAGATCATCTCAGCTCTCCTATGCTCGTAGTTCGCGTTTGCTCCACTTCCAGAGATTAATTCGTAGTGCAATCCCATTGAGTTCTCTAACTTTACACTTGTCCTACTGATTAACTTTATAAATACCTAATTGATCTTTAGGATTTCTAAATTTTTCCACTTTTGATTTGTCTAGTTTTCCCTCTTTGGTTTTGTCTATTTTCCCCTGTTTGAATTTATTTAAGTTTTAGCCTATTAGGGTTTTTTTCTATGATATTTCACTCATAGAAAACTTTTGGTTGTTAACATTGGTTATATGTTACTATTATCATACTATTATCATATATGTCTATTCATGCTTAACTGTACTTGTTGCAAAGATTTGATGTTGGGGACTATAAGAACGACCTAGTCATCCAAGATTCTGTAAAGAAAAAGTGTCAGAGTATATACAGAAATTGGAAGCATGAGTTGCACGCCTACTATCTTGGTTTAATAGAGAAGGGAGTACCTGATCCCAAGAACCATCCACCGAAGCGTGTGGAACCTAATGATTGGGTATCGATGATTAATGTGTGGGAAAGTGAAGAATGGAAGGTATATATCTCAAACCACTTTATTATTAAATTGTCATGTAATTTTTTTTTGTTTTTATATATTTTAATAATATATTTTATATTAGTTATTAGACAAAATTTTATAAAGTGAAGGTGAGTCGATCAAAGTTGCCCTACAATCATATATCTGGTTCCCGATCATTTGCAGCAGCGATGTCAATAATTATAAGTTTGTCTTTATAAGTTTTTACTTTTTAAATAGACTATAAATAGTTATTAACAACCTTAATGATAAATTAATTAAATTACAGAAATCAAGGCATGATGGGCAAGCTCCCTCTTTTCCAGAATTTAACAAGGAAACCCACTACCGAAAAAAGGAATGTATGGGTAAACGAGAAAGCACAAGATACCTATGTACGCATGTCCAATTTACTTTTGTTAAATCAATCTATAAAAAAACTTATATTTATTCATTAATGATATGGATCTTACATCTTTAAAAATGACAGGAGCGATTAGTCAATAAGACTATCGAACAATCTCAGCCGGAAGTTACATCCCCGATGAACGAGTTTGAGATCTCCATTGATGTACTTGGGAGTAGACTAGGTTACCTGAAGGGGTATGGGATCCACCATCGAGGGAGTTCATCTACCAGGTCTATTGCAAAGTCAGTTGAGCGAGATGCTGAGGTCGTGGCTTTAAAGGAGACAGTAGCCGTGCAAGCCGAACAGATTGCCTCACAAGCCGAGCAGATTGCCTTACAAGCCGAACAGTTGAACGCACAAGCCTAGAAGACTGCTGATCTTGAGGCTTTAGTGTATCAGCTATTTGCACGTAGCCAGCCTGGAGCGAGTGATGGTAATAGAGATTTCTCATCGAGATGAGGTCAGACTTGCATTTAATTTTTCCTTATTAGACTTATTTATGGTTTCTAGGCATACACTATTATATTATAGCAAGATCATAAATAAATAACACAGGTGCACAACATGCATGACTTCAACATTCGTTCTTGCTGTGTGACTTCAACATGCCTGTTCGTTTATTTCCTAAAAACCAAGAAATGGAAATGGAAAAGGTGGAAATCTCAAAATAATCCATTTCTTCCATTTCCATCCCTAAAACTCACCCACGACATCCAATAAAATATTATTTTCATCCAACAACTCATCCACATCATCTAATAAAATATTATTTTCATCTAACCACTCATCCACCACATCTAATAAAATATTATTTTCATCTAATAACTCATCCATCACATCTAATAAAATATTATTTTCACCCAAACATCACTCAACTCATCTCTTTTCATCATTTCAAATCACTCACATCATCGAATAAAATAATATAACAATTCACCTCATCTCATTAACATTTCATTTCTTCCATTTCATCCCAAAAAGTTATGAAAACACTTTTCTTAATCTTTCTTCACATCACCCAATAATACAATGACAACTCATCTCATATTATTTCATTTCTTATTTTTAAGAATGAACCGAACAAAAGAAAACAAGAAAAGTACAGGAAATAGGTTTCTTATAATTCATTTCCTTATTTTTTTGGCCAACCGAACAACATCAAAACTAGTTTTCTTAAAAAATCACTCACATCATCCAATAATAATGTGACAACTCATCTCATTTCATCTCCATTTCTTTGATTTCCTTTTATTTTTAGCAAACCAAACACTCCCAAAACAATTCTTCTTAGAAATAGTTTTCCATTTCTTTGATTTCCCACTTTTTTTTAGACAAACGAACAGGCCCTAAATGGAAATGTCTTTTTATTCGTTTCCTTTTACCCTGCCTCTCCAAATAGTTCACCTCTAAATTTTATGAGTTTAAAATGCTTGAAGCTTATTTTCTAGACAGGTTCCGATCTGATCTGTTCTTTGGCTCGGGACTGTATTTAAGCCCGTTTTGAGAATTGTCTAACGAAGTTACTTGCATGTTACTGATTTCTGCAACTCAGTGATCTCCTGATACTTCGATGCGGTTTGTCTTGTTCTTTATCTCGAGCATACCGAAAGTAGAGCAAAATCGTGACCGGTTTCCTTCGTCAGCGGATTTCTGAGCTAACTGCTTATCATATTACAGTTATTACAGTCCGAATTCTCGGTTCAAGTACTTACAAGTTCATCATAATTAACATCATAGTGGTTGTCACCCGTTTAGGGTGGCCACAAGTTTGGTTGTTTGTTGGCTGTATTTTGTTAGCTTCAGAGTTGGGCATGTTAGCTTTAGGTGTAGGAATTGGCTCTCACTTGAGGTGTAGGAATTGGCTCTCATTCATTCTTGTTGTATTTTGTTACATTCAGAGTTGGGCATGTTAGCTGTATTTTGTGTTAAAGGTGTTTGAAAGTAGAGAGTACGTATTCCATTTTTAAACCTCAGTTACATGTTTGTTTCTTAGTGTCATTTGTAGTTCTGTGCTCTCAGTTCTTTTGTTGGGACACTGCATTATAAACTGCAGTTAAGGTGTATTTAATTAGCTCATTTTATTGCTTTGTATCTTATTTCTTTGACTGGAGCAGGTTGCCATAACACCAGAGGTGACTTCAAGGGCTATTTGTAGGAAGATTATTTGTGAGCTTGTAAACATTTACAAGGACTACCACACATGAAAGATCTTATGGATATGTATTGTGGCCCAGATAGAGTGACTGCAAAGCAACAAATGCAGGAGTTAGACAGAGTTGCAAAAACTCTACCAGAGAATATACCTTCATCTGTGAAGAGGTTCACTGATCATGCCGTTCTTTCACTTCAAGTTTTCTTTTTTTTCAACTTAGATTAGTTTCCTATAAATCTTATAATGTGTCATTCTCTGAAATGGAAAACACTAAATATGGCAAACTAGAATATTTAAACAGGCCTTTGAGTGTTGACTTGGAAATGGAAATGAATGTAATTATTTTGCAATGGGAGCAAATTCTTTGTTTATCATAAGTTTGGAGTATAGTTTGATGTTTGGTTTCTTTGTTTATGTGAATGTGAGTAAATTTTTTGTGGATGTTCAGGTTCAATGTAGGCTTTTAGTTGACAGAAAAGATATTACTTTTGATGATGTAAATTAGTGTTGACAAAATTATACTTTTTACCGTTGCAAAAAATTATACTTTTGCCGACGCTATCTTGTGCCGGCAAAAGTATAGCTTTTAGCGATGCAAGCTTGCGTCGTTAAAAGTATAAATTTTAGCGACGCTTCACTCTGCGTCGCTAAAAGCTACACTTTTGCCGACGCTATCTTGCGTCGGCAAAAGTACAGCTTTTAGCGACGCTATCTTGTGTCGCCAAAAGTATAGCTTTTAGCGATGCAGAGTTAAGCGTCGCTAAAAGCTATACTTTGGCGACGCAAGATAGCGTCGCTAAAAGCTGTATTTTTGCTGACACAATATAGCATCGCTAAAAGCTATACTTTTGGTGACGCATCGCTTTTGCCGACGCTGCATGCGTCGCCAAAAGTACACTTTTGCCGACGCAAAGTGTTATGCATCGCTAAAAGATATACTTTTCCCGACGCATGACGCGTCGCCAGAAGTGTACTTTTGGCGACGCAGTGCATTTGCGTCGCCAAATACTTTCCTTGACGTACTTTTGGTGACGCATTAAGGACACTGCATTTTGCATTAAGAAAGTTTTTTCTCGACGTTTTTTAAATTTTTGCCGATGTTTTTGTTTCGTCGGCAATGTTGTATTTTGTTGTAGTGTATATTCATAAAACAATGGACAATAATTTTTTAATAATAAACAATTATATAGAAAGGGTACAATTGTGAACTATATGATAAAAAAGTATTATATTATATTAATTATTTAACATAATATATTGTCAATGAATAATATATTATAAAGATATTAAAAATTTTAACGTCTTACGTAATAATATTTAATAAGAATAGCAAGTCCTCTAAAAATGATTAAATGCTAATATATTCAATATATTCATGATATATTATATAATAAATATTAATATATTACATAGTCAAATAATAGAAAAACAATTATATTTTATAAAGAAATAACTTATTAATGTAAAATTATATATACTATAAACAAATATTAATATTATAATGATTAATACTACCATAATATAATATTACTATAATATATTATAAAAATAAAATACTAATACATTCCTATTAATAAAAGTCAATGTATTAATAACAAAACAACGTTACATAAAAATAGATAAATATATTACTATTTAAAAATAATATTTCAGTATTATAAAATAATATATATTGCAAATATGTGCAATATATAAAATTATAATCTGTTAGTTATATACAATATTGTAAAATGTTAATTATATATAATATTGTAATATATTAACTAAAATAAATTATATTGTTATGAATATTTAATTTGTAATATATTAACTAAAATAAATTATATTGTTATGAATATTTAATTTGTTAATAATATACTTAATACTAATATTATAAAAAGTCATAATATTATTGACCAAAAATACAAGCCATGATGTTTTTGAAAACACTTTTGGAGAAAAACAACATAGAAAAATTATCATAGTGTCCAACCATATCGTTTGGCTTTTAAGAATTGTTCTTTGCATTAAAAAGGTAATGATTAATAAATCTTAAAACATCACAACATTTGTGGGATGTGCTGGGCTATTTAGGTGCAAAATTTCCCTCTGGATTCTTATAATAATAAAAATAAATATTCTTAATTTCATTGTATGGGTTCTGATTTCTCTCACCTTAATTTTAACCCTAATTTATGTTAGAAGTTTGTTTGCGGGCAAAGTTGTTGATGCAATATCTATTGTTTGATAATTAACAAGCTCTCGTTTTTGAAATAATTAGTTTGTGAGATGATATATTTCAAGATTAAAAAACTTTAAACATGTTGTGACTCGAAATTTTGCAAAAATCAACACGAGAGTTGATTACAGCATATTAACCGTTGGTGGTCTCGAGGCACCATAGATGTTCACAAAATCCATTAATGGACTATAGCCAGCAATCTGAATTTTTAAAAAATGAGAAATTGAACCATCGATTGAGTACAACCAATTCTATAAGTCTTCGCTTCAATCATCGATGAACTATAGTCAATAATTTGTAAATTGCAAAAACTAGATTTTAAAGAATCGATTGACTAAGGGAACCATCAATGACCATCAACGATCCATCATTGGTCGAGTTTAATTGTCGATGGTTTGGATGCACTTTTGTAAATTTCAGGATTCTATCGTAGTCACCTGTTGAAAAATTTGATCTCTTAGTGGAACTCTAATTAGAGAACCACTTTCCAATATAATCAGGGTCTGTTTAAAGACAGACTGGTGAGGAGATTAAAACTAGCAACAAGAACAAGAAAGAGAGAGGCTATTTGCATAAGATTGAAAGATAAAATTCTAGGTTTTGTGAGAGTTTTAGTTCTGAGAATTTAATTTCAGAGTGTCGCTCAACTTCTCCTCATTGCACTCAGCATCAGAAGACCATGGGAATGAAGAGGAGTACCCTTTGTGTTTAACTTTAATATCGCTTCTTCACCGATCATCATCGACATTAGTTTGAAGAAAGACTTAATTTAAAAGGGCTATAAGATCTTTTTAATTGCACTTTAATTATTTTTAGTGTTAGTTCAGCATTTTAAACTTGCGAGTTTGACTGTGTACTCCAAGCTAGGGTAATTGAGGGTTAGAATGCTTAAGCTAGGGTACTTGAGTGTGGCTAGTTAGGGCTAGGTTTCCTCTAGACATTGTGAGGAGTCAGGTACCTCGACTAGTTTCAAGTAGATTCTAGGGTCTCGTATGTATATTGTAAAACCCTGAAAATTTTGAAAATATTATTATTTATGATAATAAATGAGTTTTATTATGATTGGTGATCATTTTGGGATGAATGGATCAGATTGGAATCGATTTGAGATCGATTCGCAGTTTCAGCCTTAGTATCGCGAGTCTATTAAAAACTGATACTATTTTATTTTTAGTAATTTTTCTATTGATCAGATGGGCACGAAATTTATGCCATTGATCTTAGAATATCAAGACCATGTTGTGGTTAAAGTTATATTGAGTTCTGACGACGGAGACTGAAACACTATTTTGAGACGGTATCACGTCTACTGATATCCATTGCATTTGAATTTTTAATAATTTTTATATTGATCATATGGATATGAGGTTTACACCATTGATCTTAGAATGACGAGACGGTGCGATGGGTAAATTTTTATTACTTTCTGAGAACGAAGATTTGAAACTCAAATTTTAAATAATATAAAATTATAAATATTATTATATATATATATATATATTTTTTCTTTTCTTTTCTTCTCTCCACCTACCCCCACCTACCCCCCTCCTATAAAAGCATCTCCCCCTCTCTCTTCTGAGCACGCAGAGAAGAGAAAGAAGAGAGAGAAAGAGAAGGGGAGAGAGAGAGGGAGAGAGAAAGAGAAGGAGAGAGAGAGAGAGGGAGAGAGAAAGAATGAGAGAGAGAAGAAAAGGACAGAGAGGAAGAAAAGAGAGAAAAGATAGAGGGGACTTTGGCTATTCGGAGAAAAAGAACGGATAGGGAGTCCAATTTCAGAGATCAATAAAGGCAAGTTCATCTCTTTCCAAACTCATCCCCAGTAAATTTTAATCTTGATAAAAATTGATGAATATATATGATATTGATGAAAAGATATGATATTGATAAAAATTGATGAATATACATGATATTGATGAAAAGACATGATATTGATGAAAATTGATGAATAGAATATAAGACCAAATTTCTAAAGACATGATATTGCTAGCTAGAACTATACGTACATGTACTATTCATACGCACGGTGTTATCCATACGTACGATACTATTCATAAATACCGTTACTATTCATATGTATGATACTATTCATAAATACCGTACTGTTCATACGTACGTCATTATTCATGAGTATTATTACTATTCATACGTGATGTGGCACTATTCATAAATACGGTACTATTCATACGTACGGTACTATTCATGAGTACTATTACTATTCATACATATTGGGGTACTATTCATACGTATTGTTATTGCTCATACGTACTACACTATTCATAAGTACTGATACTATTCATACGTATGGGTACTATTTATACATACTGTTACTATTCATGCATACGGTACTATTCATACGTACTGTTACTATTCATGAGTACGGATACTAGTCGTAAAGTACTATTGCTATTAGTAAGTACTGCTACTATTCACAATTAGTTAATACAGCAGATAGTCGGGGTTGGTAATCCTGATCATTTATTAGACAGTTTGGCCCAGTTTTATTTTCTAGAGTTTGTTTGCGCCGTTTG
>BQKN01063751.1:105868-129100 GCA_022839385.1 Asparagus kiusianus | reverse complement strand
TCATCATTTAGCAGCCCTTCCCCCGGGGGCGGATGGAGGTGAACTTGCTGTAGCACTCTGACGCTCTTTCTGTTGTTCTTTTTCTTTTATTTTATTTCTCATTTCAGGCGGCTCAGAGCATCTGAGAGTCGCAGGGTGACGGAGTTCTTGCATAGTCGCCGTCGCGTATTTTTACTAGTATGGACTCCACAGTGATCTTATGTTTCCATTTAGTCATTTGAGTTTGTACTCATATTGTTAAGGCAATATGCCTTAGTACGATTTCTAATCAATTCGTGTTGAGACATATCATGTTATTTTAGACTCCAGATGTATATCAGTTGTATTCCAGTTTAGTTTATTTGGGACATGATTTCATTTATGAGATATATCTTTCCGTATCATGTCTATAGTATTTATTTCTCTTATTTGCCTGTTTTGTACCTTCATTTATATTGGTTTCCACTAGAGGATATTACTGTGATTGGTGAAACATGTTCTTGCACAGTGGAGGTGCATGACAGGTTTGACATCTCTGGGTTCACCTTGGACTGCAGCCAAGTGTGAAAACAGGGGCATCACATATATCCTCCTAAATTAGGTTGTAATGCAGAGATAGACATTGGATTTTGATCTAGACCAATGTAAAATCTCATATGTTCTGGTGTTAATTGCTTTCACTTTTTCTCATATTTTACTTTTGCTACATATTCTGAGTTTATACTAAATATTATAGCAATTGTTGATGTTGGTTATCCAAGAAGGATTTTTTGTGGATTATGAGTTGTGTTAGGGTTCTCAAACTTCTTCAAATCCTTATTTTTGAACTGATATTCCCATCCTGCACATGAAGAATGTGTACTAGGTCAGAGTTGAGATCTCTAGTGGTTCATCCGATGATCAAGTCAGTATAAAGTTTGAGTGGAGAAGATAAGTGTGTAGTAGTTTTCCAGGGCAGAATTCTCTTATCCTATGCAGCAGATAGCGCTCTTCTTTTATAGAAGATCTTAAGGGGGAAAATGGTAACTTAGGCTGAGTTAAAACAAGCAGCTTTGTTAGTATTTACTTTATAGGTATTGGCTATTGAGGAGGATGAGTCACCAAGGTTTTTAATATGAGGGTGACGTGGCGTGTGTGGGGCTGACGAGGTCCAATGAGCCATAAAGGCTTTTGGAGCTGGAGCAATGATGATTCTGATTATGCACTTAATGTGATGATGCTGAACCTTTGGTTGGGGGCTTGAGGGTGCACTGCCTTCTAACTCGCCTCATTGGAGGCCGACTGTTATAGCCATTTTAGTGATGATAAATAATCTCCAAGCAATAACAAACAAGTGTCCCACATTATACATAATCAAGTCAGCATTTCAGGATAATCAGAGACCCAATTTGGTCATCTCAACACACCAACTTCTTGTGAGGACGACTCAAAAGGCGTCACATGTCGACAACTCATAAGGCATCACATGTCAACGAATCAAAAGGCGTTACATGTCTCCCCCTAGCTAAGTCAACCACTTAATCACTCCACTTGGCCGACTAATTTGCCGGTACATTGCGAGGGCAACCCAAGAGGTGGTACTTGTCGACCTCCGGACGAGTCGAAAGACAATGAAATGACCCAAGCCTCGAGCCCTCTCCTGTGCACTACTAACCAATCACCTCACAATAAATTCTATTAAATGTATTATGGGTGTCATCATTCCTCTACCACCAATAAACTTTATGACACATTAGAACACACTGACATCACACACCCCCAATCACTTTATATTTAATACCAAATGACCTCTCCCTTACTCGTTGGCCGACGCTTGTAAAGCAGAGGCTGACTTGGACGCCAACTTACACTCGGTCATGGTTACCATTCTACACTTCTACCATTGCTATAAATAGAAATACTATTTTTAATAACAAGGTAAGCTTTTTACTACTACCCTCGGAACTTAAGAATTATTACAGTTTCTTTTACTTCTCCACACAAGCAAATAACTAACTTGATCATTGGAGTAACAACCAGGGAATTAAACCCAACCCTCTTATGATTTGCTACTTGTGCAGGGAAGAATAGCTTATCTCTGAACCAAATATTAAGAGATTTAGAGGGCCTCCGTCAATCTAATGAACTCCTTTTATTTGACTATGTTATTTCGTACATCAATAGTTTAACACTCACCGTGGGGTCTTCTTCCTTCTCCGAGCAACCATGTCTGATTTTGAGCATATTCCTCATCAGTTCATCCCTGGAAGGCCACATCCAATATATGTCACGCAAGCTCAGCTTTAAGAATCCAATATATGTTTTCCCATCACCTTATTAGTGTAGGCGTCAAAAATTACCTATAGGCCCCCGCACACGGATCGAGATAGAGAGAAGGCAATGAACGTCACTCTCCGAGTCACAGGAGCTCATTTGATGATGACAAACACATGAAGTGAGTCAACGGACCATACGAAGCAACAAAACTTCGGAATAACAGGAACAAGAGATGATCGGGAGCCCCGTATCGTTTACGAAAGGCGGAGCACCCCTCGTGTCCTATTTACTTCACATATGATCAACCATGGGAGCCTGTAGATCTTCTTACCGGCTTTCCAACGCATATTGAACCATGTAATTCTGAGTCCGGATGACGAATTTACGGTGGAAACAAACTCAACGAACCAAAACCAGAAAAAACCGAACTAAGACACCCCGTAGTGTCTTTGCTTGGCCAAGACACTTATAAGTGTCTTGGCCAAGCCAAAACACTTCAAAGTGTCTCGGCTTGGCCGAGACACTTATAAGTGTCTTGGCCAAGCCGAGACACTTCAAAGTGTCTCGGCCAAGCCGAGACACTCTCAAGTGTCTTGGCTTGGCCAAGACACTAATAAGTGTCTCGGTCAAGCCAAGACACTCAGAAATGTTTGTAATACAAAACAACATTAATTTTGGTTGTTTTCTGTAGTTTTTTTATTGTTAACAGCCTAGATTTTCTCCAACTGATCTGATAATGTCGTTAAGTGGTTTTCAACTGAAGATAAGAGAGAATCGGTCGTTCTTATCTAAACATAGGGCTCCTGAAGCCTATAAATACAGCACCAGGGCCTTTCATTTTTTCAGATCTGGGATTCTTGAGCGTTGGCGAAGCCCTGCTGGACTGAAGACTAAAGGTGCATGAATTCAGAAGAGAGGAGGAGATTGATCGAGTTCTTCAGTGCAGGAAAGAAGAGTTCATCAGATCTGTAGTTCCTGTATTCGTCCCTTAAGATTACCCCGTTGCGGTGATCTTAAGAAGAGCAATTATCTCTCTGTTGCCGAGATAAGCGCTTTTTCTTCTTGATTCCTTCATGAATCAATGAAGCTCCGGATCTGATCTTGTTGTCAGGTGATCCACGGATATTGACGTCCCCGTCATCGGTAAAAAACCCACGCGAGCAAGAAACGATAAATGGATCTTGTGTTATTTTCAAGAGAGTTGTAATTCTTTTATTTTTGTTACTTGAATTCTTTGTAAATGATTAAAGTTATAATGAAATTAGTAATGAAGGCAACTTTCGAAGGAAACAAACTGGAGACCACAGTGGGAGCCAACAGCCTCGCTACCGAGGCTGTCGTGACGCAACCGGCAATCAAGATCCGGGTAAATGAAGAGGTTGAATATGAATTCGACTAGCAAAAGTTTGAAGAGTATCTCTCTTCCTCCTCCTCTAGATCCGCCTCTCCTAGAAGGCGCAGCAAGGCCTCCTCTTCCAGGAACACTCACCGGGCTTCAGGCTCGAAGGTCCAAGATCCTATCGCCGCACTGCATTCACGCCTCGCAACGTCCCTGGAATGTCCAACGAGGTCGAAGCTGTAGATCTGGACCTCCCCTCCGCCGTGAAGATAGCTGCTGAAGGCGCACCAATGTTGTCAAAGAAGGCGTGCCAAAGACGACGTCAATGCCTTACGCGTCAACTGGCCAAGGCTTTGGAGCCGATGGACGGGATCCCCTATGATGTGGATCTAAAATCTAGGCAGCGCCGAGAACAACAACGATGAACAAACAACCCCTCCGCCAAAGCAGAGAAGAATGAGTGGGTCCGCATCAAAAGGACCTGCTCTACCCTTGAGGAGCGAATCCAGAAGTGACGTACGTTGCTCGCACACGCCCGAGTCCTTTTGTAAAAAGCAAAAGAGATCCAGAAGGAAGAGACGGTTAAAAAATCACCCAAGCACAAACAGGTATGGGTGCCGAAGGCGAAGTCAGCGCCTAAGGCGAAAGTGAAAGAAGTTACCGTCCGGCCTTCGTCAACTTCAGATCCCGTTTCCCCCCGTACCTTCGACAGAACCATATGGTAGAATGGATGTCACCAAATTCAGGGTTACTCTGAAAGACCATCTTGGTCCTCTCCCCGAAGATCGAGGTAAAGCACCTGTGAAGGAGCGATTGGGGCCGTTGAAAGGTTCCCAAACAACAATTCAGGCTAGGGGTCATACTAATCCTCCCAATAACAACAAAGGGAAAGCCCCTATGACTGACCGCATCGGATTGCGAGTCGAAGTCCAAGAGCCCGTTAGAGTTTCACGCTCACGAAGGCGTAAATCTGAACGAGTGACTCTTGGAGACGCCAATGAAGCGTCATATCCCCAGAGGGAAACATGTTCGTCCGATGACGATGTTATACCTGGGAAGTCGTGCTAACACACGATGTGTTGCTCCGGTCATCAGACCGACAAGTTGTACTATCGCGCCAGGGGTACGAATAAGTCCCAAAAAAGAAGTACCCGAGACAAGGACTCACACTGTCTGTGTGTCAAGATAATCAAGGCGGTGTTGTTAGAATGCTGCTGCTCTAAGGCTCCGCAAAGAGTTTCGGTGTTTGAAAGAATCTACACCGGAACATCCGAGGCTAAGCCGAGGCGTTTCGTAGAAGAAGGTCAACATGCACAAGTAAAGAACTCTCGCGAGTCACTATCAACATGGTCAACAAAGGCAAATCCGTACGACGTTTTAGTCTTTTACAGAAGTATCTCAACACATGACTTAGCTGCGATCTAGAACTGTCAGACCTTGACCCAGAAGGTCATGATCCTCGGATGATGAGATGTTCAGATGCTTGCTCTACATTGGCTTCTGATGATATGGTATCCAGTGGAGGACAATCTTATGAATCGTTCATGATTAATGTCGAACAAATGGCTAAGGTTCTTAAGGAGGCTTTAACTAAGCAGAAAGAGAATTTTAAATTTAAAATGGAGATGGCTATGCAGGAAATAAGAGATATGCACAGCCAACAAATTGCGACGGTGACGAATCAACAGGGAGAGTCCAGTCGTCGTAATAACCCTAATCAGGTTGACAGTGATCGGGAAGCGGACGAGAATGCCAATGCGGAAATTCCCCCTATTGATAACAATGCTAGGGGTGGACCCTTAGACGACAACAATACGAAGGAGAACCATGTCACTTCTCCCTGTAATCGCTCGAAGAAAGATATAAGCGAGGATAAGAAAATGAGGGACTTGGAAAGCAAAATCAACGCCTTGATGAGTGCTCAGGAGGTAAAGAAGTCCGGAATTCCATGTCCATACCCGAGAGAATAGGAATCAATCCTATATCTAGTGAAGTTTAATTTAATCAACTTCACGCCATTTAACAGAAAGGGTTCCCCCACTCAGCACTTAATATACTTTAAGTCCTATTTAGGAATAATCTCCGGCAACGAACCTCTAATGGCACAGTCATTCGTTGGCACTCTTCGAGGAGCGGCTTTCGATTAGTATCATCGCCTCAAATCGGGGATTATCAACAGTTAAGACGACATGGAAGACATGTTCCTTACGAATTTCTTCAATGACGACACCGAAGTTTCAATCGGAACGCTGTTCGATGAGAAACAGAAGGACGGAGAGTCGGTAGAGAACTTCGTTAAAAGATTCCGGAACAAAGCAATGAATTATCGAGATCCGGTAAGCGAAGATTTTATCCTCGAGACTTGTCACAACAACCTTTCACTAGATATCCTGGAAGCCATGGGAATGGCACCGTCCAAGACTTAGAAGGACTTGAAAGTGCGAGGAGACCGAGGCGAACATTTCCTTAAAAGGAAGAAGGCCGAAAGAGGTCAAACGCCGGCTAATACCCCGAAGCAGAATTTTATTCCTCGAGGTAAAGGGAAAGCCCAAGAAAATGCGGTGGATGCGAACCAGACGATCGAATTACAACCATAGCAGCAATAACAACCGCAAAAGGGGCCTCAACAGTCACAATGGCAACAAAGGTCAGAAAAGCCAAAGACTACTGAACCGAAATTTCCGAAAGTTTATTCTTTCAGGGAGGACGAAGTTCCCAGTCTCTTCAAACACCTTGTGGAGAATAACAAGATCAAGTTACCTCCAATCCAAGATCAGGAAGACGCCAAGAAGGCTAATGATCCGAAATACTATGCATTCCACAGAGCGGTGCATCATCCTACCAAAGCATGTTACACCCTCAAGGATAAGATCCAAGCGTTGATCGATGTTAGAGTTCTTACGGTGACATCGTCCAAGGAGAAGAAAGTTGGTGCAAACGCCGTGTCAATCAGCTTTGGATCTATTCCTTAAGATGGTTCCAACCCGAACCTGTGATAAATGTAGCGATGAAGACCATCAATGATGATCCTATTGATGGTCCTCACAGACAATTCCAGAAAGGACTTGTGCCACACGCAGCCGTAAATGGCGAGATTCTCTGGATCCATCCTGATCTTATCGAAGATGAACAATGGGCTGGGTCGTCATCTAAGAAGAAATCAAAGGGGAAAGGAAAGTCTTGTTATGGAGTTGCAGCTATTCCAGAAGAAAATGATGAAGAAATTCCTACTTTCCCGCTCTCCGAAAATGAGCAAGAGGTCTTTACTACCAGGAGTGGAAATGAATACTATTTCAAATATCCAAGTGCCTCCGATTAATTAGCCAAACAAGGGGTAACCAAAACCATTCCCTCTAAGACATTAGCGGAAATGGGGATAGTGACAACTCCCCCGGTACCTATTGAAAAGACTCATCCAAAGTTAAAAGAGAAAGAGCCTTTGTATCAAGAGGTTCAGAACCCGAAGCAGTCTCGATTCAATCAACCGATTAGAAGGGACAAACCGAGGAGCTTGAATACTCCACAACGGTTCAATATTATGACGTAGTTAGACAATATACCGGCTAGAATAACTCTATATGAGCTGCTACGTCTTTCAAAGGACACGAGAGAAGCATTGCAAGAAGACTTGGCAAATACTAACGTTTTCCTGACCCAGATCAAACCGTCCTCGAAGAGCCAGAGCCTTTAGTGCACCATTGCAACCTCGCGGCACACCACTTTACCTGTATTTCTTTCACCAAGGAGGACATGCAGACAAAAATTTTAAAGCATGACCGGCCCTTGTATTTCACCGAGCACATTGGCTCCAGCGTTGTCAACCGGATCCAAGTCGATCCGGGTTCCGCTGTTAGCATCATGCCACTCCGATTGATGTATAATCTTAGAATACCGGCCAGTAAGCTGGCTTCCACGGGCACTACGATCTAAGGATTCAACACCAGTGGGTCCAGACCTTTGGGTAAAATCTGGGTAAAGTGGCAGATTGGAGATTTGAAGTCAAAAATCACATGCTATGTGATCGACGCAGAGACTTCTTATAACTTACTGTTTGGTCGACCCTGGATCCACGGTAACATTATAGTCCCTTCTACCCTCCATCAGTGTCTTAAATATGTAGACACTAACAAAGAGGTCAAGACGGTGGTTATGGATAAGCAACTGTTTAAGGGGTTAGAGAATTATTTTACTGACTCTCTTCTCTACGGTGCTGAATCTGATACTGAACTATTGGCCCAAGGCACGGACAGCAGAGAAGAAGCTGATACCGAAGCTGGGTTTGATTACGATGGTGGTTTTGTACTTAATGACATTATACCCAATGTAATAAATCTTGACGATGGAGAATCATCGGATAGTAGTTGTAATTGGCAACTTGCCGAAGAAGTAGCAATAAATGCTTATTTAGAGTACTCGTTGTGCCTTGATAATGTCATAAAGGGGTTATATGATAACCCTGACTTCTGTATGGCACTTCAATCATTTTTCTCGACAAAAAAACAGGTGCGGGATTCATTCGGGACGATATTTGTTATGCCCGCAAAGGCAGGGGGTGAAAAGGAGGTTATCTACGGTAAATGAAAGGAATCTTCAATACCAAACCACTTCTTAGAAGAAGAAGACGATGATGATAAACCTACCCCTCATTTATTCAGATATGACACAACAACGCGTAATCTCATGGAGAAATACGGATATAACTTCGCACTCGGAGAGGGTCTTTGTTTTAGCCGAGGTCCGCGAGCTCCACCTCGTATGGCTTATATACCAAAAGGAAAGTTCGATGACTATTATAGCCACCGAAGAGGTTTAGGCTATGGTTCCTCGTCCGACGCCGTATGTTATTGGCAGGTCATTGATCAAATTGCTAATAAGGGTAAAGACGGATATTCTTCCAATTCTTTCGCCTGGGACTCTGACACTAGTCTTGGGGAAATGTTCAAAAGGCTAATGTCGAATATGGCTATGGTTGATCTGCCACAATAGAGGAAGATGACCAAAGGTCAACTTGGGAAGACCCTTGGGTTCATCACCTGAATATGCAGTACGGTGATAGGTTTGAACAAAGAGAACCACCTACCGAGGACTAAATAATTCAGGTGAATGTGGGAGACGAAGATAATCCAAAGCCAATATTCGTTAGCGACAGTCTCCCGCCGAACGAGAAAGAGGAGTTAATTCCCCTCATTAGGGAGTATATCAATGTTTTTGCCTGGAACTATGAAGATATGCCAGGGCTCGATCCAAATGTGGCAATGCATTGCCTTAATATTAAGCCGGATGTCAAACCTGTCAAACAGCAACAAAGACGGTTTCGTCCACAAATGATGGAGGCAATCGAGTCCGAAGTTAAAAAGCTTATCGACTCGGGCTTCGTCAGGGAGGAGCACCATCGCGAATGGCTTTCCAATATCATTCCAGTCCTTAAGAAGAATGGGAAAATCAGGATTTGTATCGACTTTAGAGACCTCAACACTGCCTGCCCAAAAGACGATTTCTCGCTTCCCATCATAGATGTCATCATTGATAATACGTGTGGATTCGAGAGAATGTCCTTCATGGATGGATTTTTTGGTTATAATCAGATAAAGATGCATCTAGATGATGAAAAACATACCACGCTTAGAACACCCCTTGGTGTTTTCTGCTACACGGTTATGCCCTTTGGTTTAAAGAACACGAGTGCCATATATCAGAGAGCTATGACAAATATTTTCCAGGAGCATCTCCGGAAGACTGTTGAATGCTACGTGGATGATTTAGTCGTGAAAAGTGGTGATAAAAATGATCACATCAAGGACTTGAAGACAATGTTCGATCTGATGCGGACTCATCAATTAATGATGAATCCTACCAAATCTTTCCTTTGAATGTCCAGCGGTAAATTCCTTGGATTCGTCGTCACAACTAAGGGTATTCATATTGATCCTGATAAAGTGAACGCGATTAACGAGTTGCAACCCCCTGAGAAACCTTAGAGAACTCAGAGGATTACAAGGACGGTTAGCGTACATCCGTCGGTTTATTTCAAACCTTTCAGGAAAGTTTCAGCCATTCTCTAGACTCACGAAGAAAGGCATATCATTCATATGGGATGACGCTTGCCAAAAAGCATTCGAATATATTAAAGAATATCTCTCAAAACCTCCAGTGCTCGTTGCACCGAAGTCGGGCAAACCATTCTTGATTTACGTCAAGGCGACGAGCCACTCGTTAAGTGCATTACTTGCACAAGACGATGACAATGGTCACGAACGGGCGGTATATTACTTAAGACGAACCCTTGTGGGTGCCAAATATCGGTATCCAATTATTGAAAGAGAGTGTCTCACCTTGGTGTTCACTATTCAGAAGATGCGGCACTACTTGGTCAGACAGACTATCTACGTCATCTCCAATGTTAACGCAATCCGAGTGTTCATGACGCAGCCGACTTTTATGAATTGGCAATTGACAAAATAGGTCTTGCTTCTGTCCCAATACGACCTATATTTTAAACAACAAAAGTCAGTCAAAAAACAGGCTATTTGTGATCTCCTGGCGGCAAACCTAACTACGGACACCGCCGAGGTGTACGATGATTTGCCAGATGAAACCCACGAAGTCAACGTAACTTCCCATCAATAGGTGTGGCGTTTGTACTTCGACGGTGCCTCTCGAGCAACTAATGTAGCGAGTGCTCCTGGATATTCTAAGATTTCCTCCGGAGTTGGAATTGTCTTAGTTTCCCCAGGAAAACATGTGATGCCTCGAGCTTACTCGCAGACCAAGCTGTGCTCGAATAACACAGTCGAGTATAATGCGCTACTCATTGGACTCAGCTTTGCTAAAGAGCTAGGGATCATATACCTTGAAGCTTTCAGTGACTCTTAACTAATAGTTAAACAAGTTCAGGGAGAGTATGAGGTTAGAAATCAAGATTTGATACCATATCATAAAGTGGCCGTTGAGATGGCAGAATCGTTTGAAGGATTCTTTATCAAATACATTTCGCGCTTATAGAACGCCTACGCGGATGCGTTAGCAGCATTAGCCGTATCCCTGACGCAGCCTCCCAAAACGGAATAGTTTGTTGCGGTGAGGACTCACCAACTCTTCGTGCAAATCTACGATGTAGATGACAAAGAAGAGGATATTAAAGAAGTGCATTCAACTCAAGTCGAATTCGAACCCCGAGATTGGCGTTTCCTTATTATCGATTATGTCTTGCATGGAATCTTACCAAAAGACATGAAGAAAAAGGACTCAATTCGACGAAGAGCACCGAGATTCTACTATAACACAAAGAGTCGAACGCTATATCGTCGGGGATATGATGGTTTACTACTACGTTGTCTATCCACTAAAGAGGCAGAAGAAGTCCTTAAGGAGACACACGAAGGGGTTTGTGGTGCACACCAACCTGGCCGCAAACTTTATGACCACATTAGAAGAATGGGATATTTCTAGCCCACCATGATTAAAGATGCGGTCGCATATGCCTGAAAATGTCACACGTGTCAAGTGCACGCGAATTATATGCACCAACCCCCGGAGCATTTACAGCCTTCGGCTACATCATGGCCTTTAGAGACTTGGGAAATGGATATTGTTGGTCCTATAAATCTCCCATCAGTCAAAGGTGATCGATTCATTCTAGCAATTACTGATTATTTCTCCAAATGGGCTGAAGTGATTCCGCTCAAAGAAGTGAAGACGAACAACATCGTTGCGTTCATCAAGCACCACATTATCTACCGGTATGGTGTCCCAAGACAAATCATACATGACAACGTTCCTCAGTTTGTTAGTAATGCATTCACCAAATTTTGCGAGAAGTTTAAAATTCAAGACGTCTCGTCAACAGCTTACAATCCCACCACAAACGGATTAGCTGAAACCTTTAACAAGACTATCATCAAGCTGTTATAAAAACTCATGAAGACTAACAAAGGAGATTGGGATGATAAACTCAGCAAAGCCCTATGGGTTTACCGCACTATAGTTCGCACGCCTACTGGCGCAACCCCGTATTCTTTGGTGTACGGGTATGAAGCCGTCCTTTCGCTAGAAATTCAAATTCCATCTCTTCGAATCGCTCTCGCAGCCCAGATGACGACCGAAGAACAACATCAGAAACGTCTCGAAGAACTCGAGATGCTCGACAAAAAGCGCTTAGAAGCTCAACAGCACATTGAGTTCTACCAAGCCAGAATTTCCCGAGCTTTTGATAAAAAGGTTCGGCAACGGGGTTTTAAAGAAGGAGATTTAGTCTTAACTGAACGACAGCCCATGATCCTTAATTCCAAGAAGAAAGGAAAATTTGAACCCAAATGGGAAGGGCCGTTCGTAGTAGAGACAGTCTATTGATTGGCGCATATCGCCTTATTACCAAGGAATGCGACCGGCTTATGATGCCGATAAACGTCAAGTTCCTAAAAAAGTACTATCCTTAGTACTTTTAGGATAACCAGTACCGAGAAGTTCCCAGAAGAATACTGCATCTGGCATTCTTAGGGATAACCCAGTCAGTACAAAAGTGATAAATAAGAAATCCACGTTTAGACTCTAGATGTTTTCAAAGTTGAAGCGTATTTTATTATTGATATCAAATCCCCCACTGATCAAATCAATTGACAGCGGGTCCGTCAAAATTTCTATCCGCCAATTCTTGGTAATTTTTAAAACTTGATGTGTTAAGTCCTGATCACTTAACATCAAAATCCTTCATCGAGTGGCTAATACAAGTCGGTATTTCTATTGCTATCTGTATTCCACTCTCATTGCTTTTAGGTCAAACCTATAAAAGTTAGGGCCAAAGCCAGATTCCCCTCTTGATTCCTTCCATGAACGAGAGGTTCGCTTTCAAATTGAGCAATCAAAACTATAAAAGTTAGGATTACCTCTAACCTCACTTGGTCAAACTTACAGATAGTCAGGACCAAGATCGGGTCATCCCTTTCAATAAACGAAAGACTTTCACCTTTTCCTTTTCAGCCAAACCTATAAAAGTTATGTTCAAAATCAGAATTTCACCTCAATAAATGAGAAACTCTTTTCTTGGATTAAGCAACCAATCCTATAAAAGTTAGGGTTGCTTGAATCTTTCCGATTCTCAGAGTAGAGATCCCACTCCTAGTTTCACCTATCCGGATTCTGGGTGTAGAGATCTCACCCCGAGTTTCCTTTGCAACTAGGGATAGAATATAAAATTCTTCCTCTTTAGTTTTGGGAGATAGAATATAAAACTCTTCCTCTCCCGCTTTGGGTCTGTCTTTACCTTTAGAAAAGACACAATTCTCAACTCCAAATCCGTACATTTCATGCACGGGGGATTTAATCTTAAACTCTAAAATAGAGATAAGTCTGTATCTAACACATACTACCGGTTTAGTCTTTCACTGAATGAAAAGACACCAGAATACGAGTCTGGGGACTTTTATCCTGAAGCCTAAGTAAGGACGAGTCAGCGCCTAACACGCATTGCCGGGTAGTCTATTCCCGAGACAAGGACAAAGTCTACGTATTTAATATCGTAGCACTAAAAAAGTTAACTCTTTCAGCATAACGTCACATGTGAGACGGGTTTTAATAATTCACATGCTAGCCCGATTCAAACGGTAGTCGGTAAAGGTACATCAAATCCATTGAAGGCTGAGGATTTGCCAAAAATCCAAAGTTTACGTCTAACACATGTTGCCGGTTTAGTTTTTTACCGAATGAAAAGACATCAGAATACAAATCTGGGGATTTTTATCCTGAATCCTATGTAAGGATGAGTCAACGCCTAACACGTGTTGCCGAGTAGTCTATTCCCGTGATAAAGTCAAATTCTACGTATTCCACATCATAGCACTAGAAGAATTAATTCTTTTAGTACAATGTTATATACGGAACGGACTTATACAATCCGTATGCTAGCCCGATTCAAACGGTAATCGGTAAAGGCACATCAAATCCATTGATAGCTGAGGATTTGCCAAAAATCCTATAAGCTTTGTGTCTATTAGGTTTACAATCAATAAAGAAATATCATGATAAAAGATGAGTGTACTAAATCAAATACTGGGTCTCTACTAATAGATCAAGTCAAAGCATACAAAAAATAAGCTCATCGGCCCGAATGCAGTCGGCTATCGAGAATGTGAAATTCCAACCTAGAGAGCCTATCTGCATAACTCTGCTCAAGCTCAGCCTGCAGATCAGCTCAAACAGAATCTTCAGAATCGCTCAAGATCTTCATGGCTTCACCTTTCAGCTTCATCAATCTCTCCTACGTAGATCCTAGTCTCTCAAGTATCTGTCCGCGAGAGCTCTCTAAACTAGCCAGCTCATCTGCAATGATAGCACCAGACTCCTCAGCATACTTCAAGACCTTCTTCAACCTGGCTACCTCCTCGCAATTAGAGTCTAAAAAGTGAGCAACTCTACTTTATTCGTATCCTTCCTCTAAAGACTAGCCATCATCTGTGCGATAGAACTCTCATGCGATTGAAGCTCGCTACCAATGGAAGATCTGAGGTCACACCATTGTGTAAGTCTATGCTCTAGCTGAGAAGATACGAAGGAAGAAGCCCTACTAGCCTTCAGCTCCCCTAACTCTTGGAGTTCACACTCCATAGCAACAAAGTCGGTAGCGAAAGAATAAGCTAACTCAGGGTATCCCTCCTCTCTAATCGTCGTCATGTGGTGAGCAAGGGAATGCCTGAACTGGTCGAAACAATATCCCTGATGAAGAAGTTGATCATACAAAAGAGTAAGAGACTCCTCGAACATAGTGGAAAATTCAAAGCGAATTGTGAGCATACTAGTACCAATAGGGGTCCCTTTGGTTTGAGGTCCTACGATCAGCTCCGTTAGTCCAATCTTAGCAGGCTCAGAGATAACAGCAGGTGTGATCGTCGAGGATATATCAACTCCTCTAGGTAATTCTGTAATGTTCGTCGGGTTTGGAGAAGATGTATCACTATCAGGCAAACTAGAAATGCTAGGAATCGTAGTCGTATCAGTCATGACGGCTGGTCCTATGGTTATAATTTTTCATTAGTCAAATATAGATTTTGGCAAAAGAAAAAAATGAAGGCAGAAGAGATTATATGCATACCCGCAGATTCATCACCCTCAGCCGACCTAGGGATGCCAAAAATTAGGTGTATACCTGCAAAAGAACCACCCTCAAAGGATTGTCCTGCAGCCCCTCTGGTGGCCTGCTCCGCCAACATCTCAACTAACAATCTAGTGTCAGATCCTGAGAAACTTGATGCTGAGATATACATATGTTTGCTGAATCCCCCAAGACCCATATCATGAAAAGTCTCATCCTCGACCGGCTTCTCTAGCACGACACCTGCGTGAGAACTTGTGCTGGATATATACAAAAAAGGCGGGAAAGAAAAAAAACTCAGATTTACCTACAGTAGTGGTAGAAGGCTCTTCTGCCCTAATATCCGTGCCTGCGTTCTTCATTTTGTCTAAAAGAGAACGAAGCACGGAAGTGATTAAAGGGGGAACAAATCCTGAATTCCCTAACTCCTTTAACTACTGCTCGAATAGTGTATTATTGATGTTAGATATACCTGAGCATGGGACCATCGGCTCGACGCTATCAACATGCTCAGCATCTCTGTTTGTTTCAACATCCATAGGCTCATAATGAATGGCATCACACATCTGCTGCACGAAGCTATCCAAATGGCTGGGATCAGAGAATACAGAGTCTCGCGGAAGTTCACCTCCGTCATGGTTTCCTAAAACACGGAACATGATTAGATTCAGGGAATCCAAAAGTGAATTATTTTAAAGCAGTAAAGACAATAGAGCATTACCCTCTTCTCCGCCAGTAGTACCTCGTAACTCTTCTCCGCAAGTGCGGTGACCAGTATGTGGTTTATGAGCAGTCTTCTTCCGCTTTGGAAGACGAACCCATACAGGACCAGCAGGCCGCTCATGTGTAGACTTAGTACGTATCTCAACCTATGCAGAAGCTTCAGCACTAGGCCATAATCTCGCATAACGAGAAGCGAGCAGCTCATGCTCGTCAGCTATCCTACCTGGAGTGACAAGAGTCATCTTGTTAGGATGAGTAAATAAGACCTTTTGTTCCGGCTTCTGGAAAGCTAATTAAGATTTAGAAAGAGTATAGCGTTGATACTAACGAGAAAATGCTAAATCCATTAATTCTAAAAAGAAAGAGTCTGACAGACCTGTATCAGATTCTCTCCCATCGGTATCTATGTCTATATATTCTTCCTTAGAAGTCTTATCCCCATCGTCAATAGTGATACGGGTGTATCTTCTCTTTGGAACTTAGTGATCCTCATGGGAGTTTGAGAATAGATGATTCTTATGATAGCATGAGAATAGAGGTGTCAAACAGTACAAGGGAACGCAGGTTAGAGCAAGGAACGAGGCAGAGAATCAAAGATTTGAAGAATCTAGATTTTAGCCTGTGAGTCGACTCATACATGTACATGAGTCGACTCACAGGTTAGAGCGAGGAACGAGGTGATACGGGTGTATCTTCTCTTCGGAATAGTGATACGGGTGTATCTTCTCTTCGGAACTTAGTGATCCTCATGGGAGTATGAGAATAGATGATTCTCATGATAGCATGAGAATAGAGGTGTCAAACAGTACAAGGGAACGCAGGTTAGAGCGAGGAACGAGGCAGAGAATCGAAGATTTGAAGAATCCAGATTTTAGCCTGTGAGTCGACTCATACATGTACATGAGTCGACTCATCAGGGTGAGTCGACTCATGACTGTCATGAGTCGATTCACGAAACCCAGCCGTTTTGCCAAAAGTTTCTGCTCGGTCGACTCATCACCTTATGAGTCGACTCATCAGTCATGAGTCGACTCATATACAGTTTTGAGTCGACTCAAGAAATCAAGTCCTGTTAGCAAAAGTTTCTGACCAGTCGACTCATCAGTTATGAGTCGACTCATATGAGGTCATGAGTCGACTCATAACTGTTCATGAGTCGACTCATCGGAGTTTTCTAGATTCGTTAAGGACTCTTTTACGCATTTTCCTGTTTGGGTTGGGCTTGGTTATTTACCACTATGCTACCCTCGTTTGTACACCTATATAAAGGATTGTTTTAGGGTTTAAAAACAATCAGAGAGAGTTGAATCAAGAGAGATTAACTTATAATTAAGATTTGGAGAGCCTGTTCTTCAATTCTAGAGTGAGATTGTGAGAGATTGTAAATTGCATACTCATAATCTAGAGAAGATATTTTCCTTCGCCCAAAACCTGAGTTGTTCTTATGTTCTTATTATTTTTCTCCTCAACCTACCTTTAGTAATTCCGCGACCAAAGGTGCTCACACGGCAACTCGTATCAAGTTGGTATCAGAACGATCAGATACTACGAAGGGGGCATCATGTGTATGATCCTAACTCGATCGCAATATAAGAAGCTTGGCGAGATCCTTACTTCCTTGGAAGGAGCCCAAGATTTAAGAAAGGAGATGATGTCTGAAGCAGATAACTCAGCAAGACTTGACGCTATGGAGAAGCAGATAGAGACGATCGGGACTACTCTTACTCAGCTCGTAGGTTTTATCAATGGAGGGGACAAAAAGGAGGAATCTTCTTCGAAGGGTAAGAAGAAACTTGTTGAGTCCGATGAAGAATGTAAGAAATCAGATTCGGAAGGAGAGGTCGAGGTTGTTAAGTCTGCTTCACATATAGGGGGTAAGAATTATTACCAAAACTTAAAGATTGATTTCAAAGTGGAGATTCCTGTCTATGATGGGAGTGTCAATATGAAGAAGCTCGATGACTGGATTGAGCGTATGGAGATGTACTTCACGCTCTACGAATATTCATCTCAGGAGAAGATCGTGTTCACGACGTTAAAGCTTTTGGAGCACACGTTGACGTGGTGGAAGTCCTATTACAAACAAGAAAAGAAGGCGGCGTCATGGAACCAATTCAAGGAGCTACTGAGGAAGCAATTCTATCCTATGGGGTTCCTCGAAGAGCTTTAGTACAAGTGGTATGGCTTGCGCCAAAAATTCAATCAGTCCGTTCAAGAGTATACAATGGAGTTCTAGCAGCAGGCGATGGTGCTAAACATCACAACGGATGAATACTCCATTTTTATGAAATACATGCTGGGTCTGAATGATTATATCCGGAAGGAGATGAAGCTGTTCACGGTCGGGACGATTGCAGAGGCGACCGTGAAGGCAATTGCTATTGAGGGCAAATAGAAGAAGGGCAGCGAAATGAAGGGTGATTCCAAACAGTCAGGAGCCAAGTCTAGTGGCTCTCAACATAAGGAAGAGAAGAAGAAGGGTGATTCGGGGAAGGCAGGATTGACATGCAATCACTGCAAGCAGGCAGGGCACGTGGCTGATCGTTGCTGGGAGAAGTACCCTCATCTGAAGCCGAAAGGGTTGAAGAAGAAGGAGGAGAAGAAAGCATACGTGATAGCGCAGGGTCCGAAGGAGGTTCTCGGGATGACAGAGCCCAACAACAGCCTCAACCTTATAGCGAGGAAACAGGCCGTGAAAGAAGACGACGACCCGAGAGAGCAGCTCTTTGTTTTGAAGTTGCAGGTCAAAACTAGCTTGGTGGATGCCATTATAGATATAGGGAGTCAGAAGAACCTGATATCTGAAGTGTTGGTACAGAAGCTGGGATTGAAGACGGTGAGGCATCCGAAGCCCTATCTATTATGGTGGATTCAGAAGGAAGCGGGATTGGGTGTGGTGAACCAGTGTACGTTTAGATTTGCACTCCATGAGTCGTATATTGATGAGGTCACATGCGACATGGTTCTGTTGGATGTTTGCCAAGTTATTTTGGGTAATCCTTACTTGTGGGATAGACACGCGGTATATGATCGGCGGGCCCAAAAGTATACGTTCACCAAAGATAGCACGTAATTTGTTTTTTGTTCGGCATCTCATCCGTAGGAGACGAGTTTGGTGATGGTGACTCAGGCTAAGAGGTTAGTGAATACGGGCAGGAAGTTCATTTTATTGTTCATTCGGCCTTATGAAGAGCAGCTGAGTAGGGTATGCTTGTCCACTTTGAGCAAGATTCAGGAGGGAGATCTTGATAGTTTGAAGGCTAAGTATGCAGACTTATTTTTGGAAATCACGGGACTACCACCACGGCGAGGTATAGAGCATGAGATTATGTTGATCGGCGAGAGTTCCTTGCCAAACATAGGCCTATACCGCACATCAGTATAGGAGTCCGAAGAGATCAGGAAACAAGTTCAGGAGCTCTTGGGGACGGGAGTGATAGTGCCGAGTTATTCACCTTATGGGTCACCGGTGTTATTGGTGTCCAAAAAGGATGGAGGCTGGCGCATGTGCGTGGATTACCGGGCGCTTAACAAGATAACGATCAAGAATCGTTACCCACTACCGTGGATCGATGATCTTATGCACCAGTTGGAAGGAACGAGGTTCTTCACGAAGTTGGATCTGAAGTCTGGCTATCATCAGGTAAGGATTCGGGAAGAAGACACTTGGAAGACGGCGTTCAAGACCAAACAGGGCCTGTTCGAGTGGTTGGTGATGCCGTTTGGGTTATGCAATGCTCCGGCGACTTTTATGAGGCTCATGAATGATTTGTTGCGACCTTTCATAAAGGATTTTGTGATTGTGTACCTTGATGATATTTTGGTGTACAGCAGGACCTGGGAGGAGCATCTTGTTCATGTGGAGAAAGTGTTTGGAGTGTTGTAGGACAGACAGCTGAAGCTCAACGGGAAGAAGTGTGAGTTTGGGAAGGACGAGTTGGTGTATCTTGGCTTTATCGTAGGGAAGGGTCAGAGGAGGATAGATCCGGGTAAGGTGGCGGTGATCACGAAGTGGCCGATGCCAAAGACAGTGACTGAGGTGAGAAGATTCATGGGGGCTTGCCAGTATTTGCGCAAGTTCATTCGACACTTTTTGACTTATGTGGCACCGTTATATAGCCTCACAAAGGCTAAGGTTCAGTTCGAGTGGGGGAGGACACATGAGGAAGCTTTTCAGTTGCTAAAAAGGAAGATCTCGGAGGCACCGGTGTTAGCTTTGCCGAATTTGTAACGGACTTTTAAGGTGGAGACTGACGCGTCTAGTTATGCGATGGGCGTGGTGTTGATTAAGGATGGGAAGCTAGTGGAATACCATTGTGCGATGTTTATGGGTGCTATTGCAAACTACCCGACCTATGATAAGGAGTTCTATGCACTTAATCAGGCGATTAAGCATTGGAGGGTGTACTTGTTGGGGAAGGAGGTGGTTGTGCACTCGGATCACAAGCCGTTGGAGTTCTCACATGCCCAGACAAAGCTACAACAGGCACGACACATGAAGTGGATGTCTTATTTGATGGCTTTCAACATCATTATTAGATACAAGAAGGGGGTGACAAATAAGTTGGCCGATATGTTATCTCGTCCGCCGGTGAGGGCTTTATTGGTGGCGACGCGTATTAAGCCCTTTGTTCCTTTGGAGTATGTACAGCTGTACGCATCCAGTAGAGACTTCGGTAGTGTGTTCGAGCAGGCGAAGGCTGGTCAAAGGGGGGAGTATGCACTTGGAGAAGATGGCTTGTTGTATTGTGGAACATCACTATGCATTCCGGAGGATGGTGATAGGTTACAGTGGATTCGGGAAGCACATACCTCGCGTGTGCAAGGGCATTTTGGAATTCAGAAGACGCTTCATAATCTACGGCGGCATGTGTTTTGGCCACGGATGCTTGATGATATGACTAAGTATGTTGGAGGGTGTAAGTTATGCTGTATTTCGAAGCCTTCTAACAGGAAGAGGGGATTGTACCTACCACTACCGGTTCCTTCTAGGCTGTAGGAGAGAATATCTATGGATTTTCTAGGAGGGTTGCCGAATACCAAGCACGGGCATGACTATTTGTACATTGTGGTGGACCGGTTCAGTAAGATGGTGTTTTTGATTCTTTGTAAGAATACCGTGACGGGAGAGGGTGCAGCACAGTTGTTCTTCGAGCATGTATGGAAGCATTTTGGGTTGCCGAGTTCGATTATTTTGGATCAGGACAGCCGGTTTCTCGGGCGTTTTTGGGATTCTTTGTGGAGTTTGATGGACACTAGATTGAAGAAGAGCACGGCCTTTCATCAACAAACAGATGGGCAAACAGAGGTAGTCAACCAGACAATGGTGCATATGTTGCGGGGGTATAATTCTAGGCATCCCAAGACTTAGGATGAGAGCTTACTATATTTACAGTTTGCTTTTAATCAGGTAATTCATGGATCTTCGGGAAAGTCACCATTTGAGACTTGTTATGGATTCTTACCTCCGAGTCTGTTTGATCTCGTGTTTTCGAGTGAAGCTACAACGGACAGCAAGGAGGGAAATGAAAGACAATGTGCTTAGCGATTTCTGGAGAAGATTGCGGATATTCATGCCTCGGTTGAAGCACAATTGAAGAAGTCACAAGCAAGGTACAAGGCGAAGCATGATCAACATCGGGTTCCTTGTAACTTTGGCGTGGGCGATATGGTGTGGCTAAAATTAAGTATGGAGAGGTTAAAGGGAGAAGGGAAGAAGTTGAAACCGATACGTTATGGTTCATTTCGGATTCTCGATCAGATTGGCGACAACGCTTTCAAGATGGACTTACCACCTTACTTAGGCATGTATTCGGTGATCAATACCGAGTACTTGAAGTTGTTTGAGCCTCCATTGCTAGATGATGAAGGTGATGACAAGGTGATCTTGCCGCATGTTGTAGACTTGTGGTTTGACAGAGAGGAGCCGCTGAAGGAAGATTGCATTTTGGAGCGAAAGACGACCACGACGAGACGGGGAATGAAGGAGTAGTTTCTCATTGGACGTCAAGGTCAAGTTCCTAGAAAGGCTAAGTGGTTCAACAAGGAAGGAGGGGCTCGCGAGTTTCCTTAGCTGAAGTTCTAACTTGAACGAGACTTCAAGTTCCTAAAGGGGGACCCATGATACGAGTGTATCTTCTCTTCGGAACTTAGCAATCCTCATGGGAGCTTGAGGATAGATGATTCTCATGATAGCATGAGAATAGAGATGTCAAACTGTACAAGGGAACGCAGGTTGGAGCAAAGAACGAGGCAGAGAATCGAAGATTCGATGAATCCAGATTTTAGCCTGTGAGTCGACTCATACATGTACATGAGTCGACTCATCAGGGTAAGTCGACTCATGACTGTCATGAGTCGACTCACGAAACCCAGCCGTTTTACCAAAAGTTTTTGCTCAGTCGACTCATCACCTTATGAGTCGACTCATCAGTCATGAGTCGACTCATATACAGTTTTAAGTCGACTCAAGAAATCAAGTCCTGTTAGCAAAAGCTTCTGACCAGTCGACTCATCAGTTATGAGTCGACTCATATGAGGTCATGAGTCGACTCATAACTGTTTATGAGTCGACTCATCGGAGTTTTCTAGATTCGTTATGGACTCTTTTACGCATTTTCCTGTTTGGGTTGGGCTTGGTTATTTATCACTATGCTACCCTCGTTTGTACACCTATATAAGGGATTGTTTTAGGGTTTAAAAACAATCAGAGAGAGTTGAATCAAGAGAGATTAACTTGTAATTGAGATTTGGAGAGCCCGTTCTTCAATTCTAGAGTGAGATTGTGAGAGATTGTAAATTGCATACTCATAATCTAGAGAAGGTATTTTTCTTCGCCCAAAACCTGAGTTGTTCTAGTGTTCCTATTATTTTTCTCCTCAACCCACCTTTGGTAATTCCGCAATCAAAGGTGCTCGCACGGTAACTCGTATCAAATAGGAAGAATCTCTTCATCATCCTCCATCTTATCTCTGGTCAAATGGGAAGGTTTGGCAGGCTTCTTCCCCTACTTCTTCAAAAACTTAGTCTTACGAGCAGCCTTGATAGTAGTTTGAACCAAGTGCTTAGCCTCCAGCTCTGAGAGGCTCTTCACATCTAGAAACTCGTTGACAGAAAGGAGCCACTTGCAGCTGAGGAAAGTAAGCGACGGCTTATGCTTGGATGAAGGAAGAGCGAAATAGGCTACAGTACAACCCATCATAGTCCAAAGCCATGCTCGGATGCCGTCAATAAGTTCCCCCTCGGTCCTCAAACCCCAGCTCGGGTTCCTAACATATAGTTGATCGTAACTGAACTGGCAAGCAAAGCGACACGGTAGATGAGGTTCTATATGGCAACGACGCTTCGCATGAAGAACGAGATATCCAATACGGATGTTCACCAACCAACAGAAGCAACCAGCGTCAAGAGAAGTCCGACCGGCCCTTGGTTTGTCCTCATCAATCAACACGTCATCATAGCGGCCTAAGAAGCGAGGGAAACACTTGAAGAACTCTCAACTCTTACGAACTTGAAGCTCCCGCTGGACATCAGTGAATGTCTTCCCAAACCACTTGCTCTTTTCTAATAACTGCACAAAAGGAACGGATGCATCAACAGCACTAGGTGCCGACATCAAATTAGGATGATGAAGAACGAGCCACGCCATCAGGTATGTATACGGAAGCTCGACCTTTACAGAAAGAAGATCGGTCAATGGTTCAGGACCCACATGTGTAAGATAGTCGACCAAATACCTAAGCCCACAAGGAATGTCGGCAACCATCGTCGGAAGCAAAGAAAGCTCCCTCCCGTAAGCTAATAGAATAGCGGGGAAGAGTACCTCAATAGGCAAGGCGTCAGAAAACTGATA
>BQKN01063751.1:56515-105858 GCA_022839385.1 Asparagus kiusianus | reverse complement strand
GAGTGAGGGGTTAGGGGGGTGAAAATTTTTGTAACTCCTTTTGGAGAGGAGGGCTACTCTTAATTGAGAAGGCCTTCCAAAATTATAACTTTTTGTTGCAATTAATAATAATAATTTTTTCACCACTTTAAATTTTTCTCTTCTTCGCTTTGTTGGATGATGAAGATGAAGATGGAGAATTATTTGAAGGTTTGCATTTTTTTTCTTTTTCTCTTTTATTGCTTATTAGTTTAGATTTATTTCTATGCTTGTAGTTAGATTTTATTTTCTGGTTAAATAGCCAAGAGGCTAGAACCCTCTTGCCTTAGATTTATTTCATGCTTATAGAGTAGATTTATTTTCTTGCATTTAATTCTTAAAATTTAATTTTGTAGTTTAGATTTTGCAATTTATTTTGTAGTTAGATTTTACTTTCTTTCACTATTCACCTTGAGGCTAGAACCCTCTTGGGTTTAGTTTTTATTTTTGTTTATTTTCATTTTGTTTGATTCGCCTTTAGGCTAGAACCCTCTAGGGAATCACCATTTTCTAAGAAGTGGGTTCAATTTTAGATTATCCATATCTATAATTAAATTCACCATCTTTAATTTCTTGCATTTTCTTTTATTTTAGAATTTTGTTCTTCATTCTTGATTTTTATTTGTTTCTCGATTTTATTCATTCTTCCTTCTTACCTTGTTGATCACATTTATTTTTTTACTCACTTCCACTCTCAAATATATTCATTTCCACAATCACAATCATTCTCTCCACAGTCACATACACTCATCACTCCTATTTTGTCACGCACACAACATAAGAACCGATTTTATAATTTCTCCTACAAAACACCTTCCTCGTGGGATCGATATCTTAAATACTTTAACTTGACACGGTTGTGCACTTGCAACCTTTTTGGTACATGTTTATGCCGCATCAACTGGTCATACAAGTCCACCACCGTTTGGTAGCGAATAGGCCCAACCAAAACATCTAAAATCTGGCGGAGGTAACTTCCTCCCAAGCTTGGCCAAACGATTCCTTACAGTAGGAGCGGCTGCTGACACCTTGTCTAGTGGTGTGGTATCAAGACCCAGATCCCCGATTGAAGGACACGAATATAATTATATCAATCAGAACCTGGGGTCTTATGGTGGGAAATAAATCTGCAATGAACTCGGTCACAGTCATCTGTAAGATCCCAGGACATCTGTCGCTGTATAGCCTGTATCTCCAAATGAGCAAGGAAATGTTGGCGGGGAATAAAAGGAATGTAAAGAAGGAGCCCTTCATCATTATTCAACCAATGTTCGTCAGCAAGAGTCAGCTTAGCCGGATCCTCGAAATGATCTCCAAATAAATAACCAGGCTTCTCTAAAGCCTGAGTGGAAATAGAGTCTGTAGTAAAGGGGGCATCGGTAATCAGCTAGCATAGTGAACGACGTCCCCTATCTTGTATCAAACGACAGGATTCCTCGGAACGACTCTTATTAAACTGAGGAGTCGGACCAATGGCCTGCCTATCAGCAACGGAAGCAAAAATCTCTCCACTGCAACCACTAGTTGCATGAGAGGGAAGGCTGTCTGCGGGAACTTCAACTGCGGCAAAACAAGCGTAGAATCAGAAAATTATTCATGAATTATACAATGATTGAATTCATCTCACAAGATAGCGAGATAGAGTCATTCATTGAGCAATTGGCGAGACGACTTTGAGCGTCCTACACTGGAAGAACGATATGCATCACCATGTAAGCAATGTGGTAATGTACCCCAACCCACACGATGTAATACAACACGAAATCGCCCCAATATGCCGGAAGACGTGAATTGGCTAAGCAAAACACATCACTTGAAACCTCGATCCCCGCGAAGGAGGATGTCGATTCTTCCCAAATGACCCATGAAGGAGGCAAAACGAGGGCATGATAGAATAGCAAATCATCCTGAAACCTCAATCCCCGCGAAGGAGGATGTCGGTTCTTCCCGAATGATCTGCGAAAGGGGCAAAACGAGGGCATGATAGATCAGCAAATCATCCTGAAACCTCAATCCCCGCGAAGGAGGATGTCGGTTCTTCCCGAATGACTCGCGAAGGGGGCAAAACGAGGGCATGGTAGAACCACGAGTCATCCCGAAACCTCAATCTCCACGAAGGAGGACATCGGTTCTTCCCGAATGACCCGCGAAGGGGCCAAACGAGGACACAGAAAGCGTAAATGCTCACCCCCAAAAGAAAATGTTACGGGAGTCTCCCTCTCGCTATGCTGTGAAGAAGAGCAACTCCTATGGAATTGAGGTCGGTGCGGAGACATGGTTAACTTGCAACGAAAATCAATGGATCAGGTACAATCATAAATCCAAGTGCCCAAAAATTAAAAGGGAAATTATAAACTTTAACTAAAGTCCTATAAAAAGAATACGATTTTATAGTTGAAGTCTAATTAAACCTATGAGTTATTATGCATGCAAATCATGGGTTCAAATTGCATTTAAAGCCTTCATGATCAACTTTTGGGTGAAATACCCACAATACCCCTAATGTTCAAGGTTAAATTTTAGCCAGGAACACATTCGAATTTGGCCATGATTGAGGAAAGAAAACCATTGTCCTTAATATCTCACAATTTCAGCCAATTTTGCAAATAAACCCATCCATAAAGTTTCGGCCAATTTTGCAAATAAACCCCTCTACAAGTTTCAGTCCAATTTGCACACACACCTCTTAAACTTTTGGTCATGAGTATGTAGTCTAAACTCTAAAAATTTCAGCCCTAAAATTTTAGCAATTTTGTAAATAAACCCCTCCACAATGTTTGGTTGCCTTTTTGCAAATAAACACCTCAATATTTTTTGGTCCTCTTGCATAAAGCACCGCTCTAATTTTCGACCAAGTGAGCATACAACCCAAGTCCCAAAATTTTAGTCCTTTTTTACATAAACAACCCCTCCAAAATTTGACTAACTTTTGCAAATAAGCCCCCAAGAGATTTCGGCCCTATCTTTGCACATAAACCCCTCAATAATTGGTGATCTTTTTGTATGAAACACCCCTCCAAGTTATGGCCAAGTGAGCATACAACCCAAGTCCTAAAATTTCAATCTACTTTTGCATAAAAGCCCTTCAAAATTTCAGCCCAATTTTACACATAAACCCCTCAAAATTTCGGCCACTTTCAAAACCCATCATCAAGAATCCATCTTTTTCACAAAATCCATTTCATGAGGGCAAAAATCTAGAACCTCTACATACAAATTCATGGCATACCCTCACTACAAGCATAAAGTTTCAATCATTCTAAAAAAAACAAGAGGAGAGAGTTGAAGAGGAGCTTACCCAAATAGAGAGATTGAAAATCCAACTCCAAAGATCAAGTCTTGAGCTTGAAATTGCAATGAACCCTAGCTTTGAGAGGGGACAATTTTTGGCCAAATAATAAGGGTATTAAATCCCAAATTATAGGAGAAGGTTGAGGGGTTTTAAAGACAAGAGTTCTAATGGGTTTAGAATCCTTGGAGAAGATAAAACAATGGAGTTTTGGATGGAAGGAGGAAGGGGAAGTATGAAAGAGAAAGAGTTCTATTTTGAAAATTTGAAAAGAGGGGGAAAAAGTACAATCACAAGAAGAAGAAAAACATACACATAGGGGGAAGGTGTCTCGGCCGTTTGGCCGAAACACCCAAGGGTGTCTCGGCTTTTCCGAGACACCTAAGGGTGTCTCCGCCAAGGCCAAGACACCCGCGGGTGTCTTGGCCCAATTCGAGCCCCCGGGTATTTTTTTCGAACCTATATCGCCATTGGTTGGTCATTCGGATGAAAATCTCACTAATCGACGTCGGGCGATTCGAAACCCTAGGTTAACGTCAATTAACTGGGAACCCTAGGTCAATGCCAGTCAACGCGTTGTGATAAAAAAGTCAACGCCGGGCGATTCGAAACCCTAGGTTAACGTCGGTCACATGTAACCCTAGGTCAACGCCAGTTAATGCATTACGATGAAAAAGTCAACGCCGAGTGATTCAAAACCCTAGGTTAACGCCAGTCAATGCGTAACCCTAGGTCAATGCCAGTCAATGCGTTGCGATGAAAAAGTCAATGCCGAGCGATTCGAAACCCTAGATTAACGCTGGTCAACGTGTACCCCTAGGTCAACGCTAGTTAACGCGTTGCGATGAAAAAGTCAACGCAAGATGATTCGAAACCCTAGGTCAATGCCGGTCAACGTGTTGCGATAAAAGACAACGACAGACGATTCAAAATCCTAGGTTAACGCCGGTCAACGCGTAACCCTAGGTCAACGCCAGTCAACGCGTTGTGATGAAAAAGTCAACGCTGGGTGACCTGAAACCCTAGGTTAACGTCGGTCAACGCGTAACCCTAGGTCAACACCAGTCAAGGCGTTATGATAAAAAAGTCAACGTCGAGCGATCTAAAACCCTAGGTCAACACCAATTAATGCATAACCCTAGGTCAACGACAGTCAACGCGTTGCGATGAAAAAGTCAACGTCAGGCGATTCGACATCCAAGTTTAATGCCGGTCAACGCGTAACCCAAGGTCAATGCCAATCAACGCGTTGCGATGAAAAGTCAACGTTGAGTGACCTGAAACCCTAGGTTAATGCCGATCAATGTGTAACCCTAGGTCAACACCAGTTAACGCGTTGCGATAAAAAAGTCAGCGTCGAGCGATCCGAAACCCTAGGTCAACGCCGATCAACACATAACCCTAGGTCAACGTCAGTCAACATGTTACAATAAAAGGTCAGCGCTAGTCAACGCGTAACCCTAGGTCAATTCCAGTCAACACGTTACGATAAAAGTCAACGCCGGGCTATTCGAAATCCTAGGTTAGCGCCGGTCAATGCGTAACCCTAGGTCAACACCAGTCAACGTGTTGCGTTGAAAAAGTCAATGCTGGGTGACCTGAAACCCTAGGTCAATGCCGATCAACGCGTAACTCTAGGTCAACGCCAGTCAATGCGTTGCAATAAAAGGTCAGTGCTAGTCATCGCTTTGCGATGAAAGTCAATACGAATCAATAAATATCATGATGGAGATAGTCAGTTCAAAGTTAACTCGACAATACGAGCCAAAATTAACTCACTGGTTTTGATTCAAGATTTCGATGACGGCCAGACGATAAACGCAGCACCGGGAGAACTTCAGCTATTCGTCAAAACATCGAATAGATTGAAAATCGAAGGACTCAAGAATCAAAGATAACAAAAGGTCCTTTTACACTGACTGAAGGTTGGACCGATCATATCCAAAGTATTTCAGGCTCATCTATAAAAGAAACGAGACTGAAACACTTTGGTGGGAGTATCTGTAGGCGTCTAAAATTACCTATAGGTCCCAGCACATGTCTCGAGACAGAGAGAAGATGATGAACGTAGCTATACAAGTCACAGGAGCTTATTTGATGATGAAAAACACATGAAGTGAGTCGACGGACCATACGAAGCAATGAAACTTCGGAATAACGGGAACAAGAGCTGATCGGGAGCCCCGTGTTCTTTATGAAAGGCGGAGCACCCCTTGTGTCCTATTTACTTCACATATGATTCAATCATGGGATCCTATAGATCTCCTTGCTAGCTTTCCAATGCATATTGAACCACATAATTCCGAGTTCAGACGACGAATTTACGGTGGAAACAAACTCAACGAACCAAAACCAGAAAAAGCCAAACTAAGACACCCCGTGGTGTCTTGGCTTGGCCGATACATTTATAAGTGTCTCGGCCAAGCTAAGACACTCAGAAGTGTCTGCAATACAAAAAAACGCTGATTTTGGTTGTTTTTATGGTTTTTCGATCGTTAACCGCCTGGATTTACTCCAATTGATCTGATAATATGGTTAAGTGGTTTTTAACTGAAGATAAGAGGGAATCGACCGTTCTTATCCAAACACAGGGCTCCTGAAGCCTATAAATACAGCACCAGGGCCTTCATTTTTTCAGATCTGGAATTCTTGAGCGTTGGCGAAGCCCTATCGGACTAAAGACTAAAGGTGCACAAATTTCAGAAGAGAGGACGAGATTGATCGAGTTCTTCAATGTAAGAAAGAAGAGTTCATTAGATCTGCAGTTCCCGTATTCCTCCCTTAAGATTACCCTGTTGCGGTGATCTTAAGAAGAGCAATTATCTTGCTGTTGCTGAGTCTTGCTGTTGCTGAGATAATCACTTCGGCTTCTTGATTCCTTTGTGAATCGATGAAGCTCTGGATCTAATCTTGTTGTCAGGTGGTCCACAGATATTGGCGTCACCGTCAACGGTAAAAACCTACGGGAGCAAGAAAAGATAAACGGATCTTGTATTATTTTCGAGAGAGTTGTAATTCTTTTATTTTTGTTACTTGAATTCTTTGTAAGCGATTAAAGTTATAATAAACTCAGTAATGAAGGTAACTTTCGAAGGAAATAATTAGGAAGTGCAAAACTCTGGTGGAACTCCATGAAGAAGAAGTCCATCAGCAGCTTCGAGCAGCATAGCTAAAAGTTTGCGCACCACTACTTAGCCGACACCAAGTAGAAGTTACCTGCTTATGTGCTCATTCAGATGAGGCAGAAGCCTAGAGAGAGCCTCCAAAACTACTTCAAAAGGTTCCAAGACAAGTGGCTGGAGGTTGACGATCCTTGGAGCGCGGACGCCATGTCGGCCATTATCACCGGCCCATCAAACAATGAAGTGGCAGACTCACTCACCAAGAAGTGAAACTCTACCTACTAGTAATTGATGGCCAAGGATAATGGGTATATGGACATGAAAGATGCTCGAGCCTATAAGAATGTTGCTGGGGCGGTAGAAGCGGCAGCGTCAGTGGTAGCAACAATATTATTGGAAACACAAGCTCTGGCAGTCATCCTAGCTTTAGCATCTTTCATTGCACTAGCCACACCATTGACTACTACAACATCTCAAGCGACTCAGCTAGCATAGGAGTCGGCAAGGGACCTCCTTCCAAGACCCGAGTTGGTGAGCTATCGCCCCAGAGACAACTCTCCTCCAAACCAGTCTGATAGGAGGGACCAAAGCAGGGAGCTGATACTAGTACCAGCACTCATTGTTCTTAATACCTCTCTCATTAATGCCCTCTACATAGTCTAGAAGGAGGGGTACCTTAACACAGCTCCTCCTAAGATGTGGTCTGACCCTTAGAGTCAAGATACCTAATAATATTCTCGGTACCATTGAGACCATGGTCACTTCACTGATGACTATCGAGTCCTCTAGTGAAACATCATGGATTTAATCAAGAGGGGCTTCTCGAAAAAGCTTGTCTCCCAGAGAGATAGGAAAGAAGTCACCTTCAAGGAAGCTAATATGAAGTCCCGTTCTCCGTTGCCTCACCCCCCGCTACAGGCTAACAGTCAACCACCCAGATCCAGCCATAAGTGGGTCATCAACACTATCAGTGGTGGTTCTAAAGTGGGAGGATCGTCTAACATTGCTTGGAAGAGATATGCCAAGAGAGCATTGCGAGTGAATATGTGTAACAAGAAAGCAAGAGCAGAAGAGCCCACATCATTCAGTGATGCTGACTTGAAGGACATAGAGACGCCTCATGGTGACCATACTATCATCACGACTGATATTGACGGCTTTCAAGCCAAGAGTTGACACGAGGAGATTGGTCAACGTGCTATACATTAATGCCTTCAACCAAACGAGTATTGAGAAGTCTTGATTGTAGCCATGTCGGGCCAGTTCATCGGCTTTATGGGGCTTAGACTCAAACCAAAAGGGATGATCACACTCCCCTTAACGATCGATGAGTACCCCTAACAGTCTACTCTCTAGGTCCACTTTATCGTGATGGACCATAAATCGACCCTCAATGTCATATTAGGCAGAATGACTCTCCATCTTTTGCAAGCCATCTCCTTCACATATCACCAAATGATGAAACTTTTGACTCCGAAAGGAGTGAACGTATCTAGGAGCAACCAGAGGGATGCCAGATCCTGCTAACTGCTCTTTACAAAGGGTAAGGGGATGCAAGTGACTCTGTCCATTGAGAAGACTTGCGTCTAGATGGCGTTGGAGAAGGAAAGGGAAACCCCTATTGAAGAACTTTAGGAGATACTGGTCGATAGAGAAGGGTTGAAAAATGTCAAAATTGGATCCACCCTCATCCAGCCTCAACGAGAGGAGATGATTTAGTTTCTATTAGAGAACACCAACATATTCATTTAGGGACAGAATATATGCCTGAGATTTCAATAAAGGTGATGTATCATGAGCTAGTCATCGACGGGCACACCAAGCTGGTTTTACAGAAGAAAGGACATCTTGGCATAGAGGTTTAAGGTGGCTACTGACGAAGTGAATATGTTGAAGAAAGGGCACACTAAGGTGGTTTTATTTAGGAGGTGCAATAAACTGAATGGCTATCCAATGTGGTGCTAGTAAAGAACTCTCGACAAGTGGAGAATGTGTGTATACTTAACTGATCTCAACAAGGCCTACCCAAATGATCGCTACCTACTCCCTCAAATCGACCAGATTGTTGACAAAAGCGTAAGGCATTAACTACTGAGTTCCATGAATGCCTTCTCTTGCTACAATCAGATCTGCATGATGGAGCACAATTAGAAGAAGACTTTATTTATATAGACCAAGGGACGTATTGCTATGCGGTGATGTCCTTCGGTCTCAAGAATGTATGTGCCATATACAAACAGCTCGTTAACAAGATCTTCAAGCCCCAGATTTACCAAAATTTTGAAGCCTCTGTGGACGACATCCTAGTGATGTTGAAGTGGCAGTTACCCTACATAATAGAACTTGGTGTGATACAAGTGTATCTTCTTCTCTACTTCTGAAGTTTAGCGATCCTCATGGGAGCTTGAGGATAGACGATTCTTATGCTAACTTAAGAATAGAAGCATCAGGTTGAAGCCTAAAGCGAAACAACGGAACACAAAATCGAAGCGTGTAGTTTTCAATTCATAAGCCAACTTATAGTTGGCATAAGTCGACTTATGGTTGGCATGAGTCAACTCCACTTATGAAAAAGTTTATGTTGAGTCGACTTATGAAAGCATAAGTTAACTTAAGGGGGTCGTGCACATTTGGGCACATTTTTGACTATTTATGAGTCGACTTATAGAACCTATAAGTCGACTCATAAGTCGAGTTATGGATCCCATAAGTCAACTTATAACGTGTTGGGCTGTTTTTCCAGAATACAGCTAAGATTTTGTTTCTAGGGTTTGTATAAATTAAAACCCTATTGTTTAGGGATTCCCTAAGTAGAATTTCGTGAGATTTGAGATTAGAGAGGATTGTTCTCTATTCTAGGGAGATTGTGAGAGAGATTTGTAAAAACAATTGATACTCATAATCTAGAGAAGGTATTTTTCTTCGCCAAACTGAATTGTCTTGCATTTTTTGTTGTCTTCTTCTTAACCCACCTTTGATAATTCCGTGATCAAAGGTGCTAATATGGCGACTTGTATCAAGTTGGTATAAGAAAAAAATTAGATCCTCTAAAGAGGGTATCCTGTGTATGGTCCTTACTCAATTGTAATACAAGAAACTAGGCAAGATCCTTATTTGTTTGGAAGAGGTTCAGAAATCATGGAAGAAGAAGATGAATGAAAGTGATAAGTCATCGAGACTTGATTCATTAGAGAAGCAGAATGAGATAATCGGGTCGACTCTAACGAAGCTCGTCGATCTCATCCACGGGGTCAAAAAGAAGGGTGAATCTTCGGTGAGATCTTAGAAGAAACCTAAAGAATCTGGTGGAGAGAGTGAGAATTCAGAATCCGACAAGGAGGTCAAGACCGTAAAGACTTTTCCACATCAAGGGGGTAAGGATTCTTACTAGAATCTAATGATTGATTTCAGTGTAGAGATTCATGTTTATGATAGGAGTGTTAACGTCAAGAGGCTTGATGATTGGATCGAGCGGATTGAGATTATTTTATTCTTTATGGCTATTCGTCAAAGGAGAAGATTGTTTTTGTGACATTAAAGCTTTTAGGACACGCCTTGACATGGTGAAAATCCTACTACAAGTAGAAGAATCAGGCGGTATCATGGAACAAGTTCAAAGAGCTACTAAGGAAGCAATTCTACCCGGTGGGGTTTCTTGAGGAGAGTTAGTACAAGTGGTACAGCTTGCGCCAAAGATTCAATCAAACTGTTAAAGAATACACGACAGAGTTTCATCAACAAGCGATGGTCCTCAACATTAGGACAGAGGAGTACTCAGTGTTTATAAAGTATATGGTGGCTTAGAATGAATGCATCTGGAAGGAGATGAAGCTATTCATGGTTGAGTCAATTGTAGAGGCGAGCGTGAAGGCTATTGCCATTGAGGGCAAGTAGAAGAAGGGCAACAAGACGAAGGGAGATTCCAAGTAAGCTAAAGACAAGTCTATTGGCTCTCAACCTAAGGAAGAGAGGAAGAAGGGTGATCCAAAGAAGGCAGGATTGACTTGCAATTACTGCAAGTAGATAGCGCACGTGGCTGATCGATGTTGGGAGAAGTATCCTCATATGAAGCCAAAGGGGTTGAAGAAGAAGGAGGAGAAAAAGACATACGTGATAGCATAGGGTCCGAAGAAAGTTCCTAGGATGATAGAGCCCAACAATAGTCTTAACCTTATGGTAGGGAAGTAGGCCGCGAATGAAGACAAAGACCCCAGGGAGCAGCTCTTTGTTCTTAAGTTATAGGTAAAAAATAGCTTAGTTAATGCCATCGTTAATCCAGGGAGCCAGAAGAATTTGATATCCGAGGCCTTAGTTCAGAAGCTGGGATTGAAGATGGTAAAGCATCCAAAACCCTATCCTTTAGGGTGGATTCAAAAGGAGGCGGGATTGAGTGTGATCAGCCAATGCACTTTCAGATTTGCACTCTACGAGTCGTATATTGACAAGGTCACGTGCGACATTGTTCTATTTGATGTTCGTCAGGTTATACTGGGCAATCCCTATTTGTAGGATAGGTTCGCAGTCTTTGACAGGCAGGCCCAAAAGTATACGTTCACCAAGGATGTCGAGCAGTTCATATTTCGTTCAACATCTCTTCCACATGAGACTAGCTTTGTGACGGTGACTCAGGCAAAGAGGCTAGTGAATGCAAGCAAGAAGTTTGTATTATTATTCATTAGGCTTTATAAGGAGTAGCTGAGTAGGATATGCTTGACCACCTTGAGCAACCTTCAGGAGGGAGATCTTGACAGGTTGAAGGCTAAGTATGCAGATTTTTTCAGAGCTAACGGGACTACTACCATGACGGGGTGTGGAGCATGCGATTATGCTGACAGGTGAGAGTTCCTTAGTGAATATAGGTTTATACCGCTCATCCGTACAGGAGTTTGAGGAGATAAAAGAAGCAAGTTCAGGAGCTTCTGGAGACAGAAGTAATAGTGTCGAGTTGTTCACCTTGCGGGTCACCAGTGTTGTTAATGCTCAAGAAGGATGAAGGCTGACGCATGTGCATTGATTACCGGGCACTCAATAAGATAACAGTCAAGAATCGTTACCCACTGCTATAGATCAATGATCTTATGGACCAGTTAGAGGGAGCGAGGTTTTTCACGAAGTTGGATCTGAAGTCTGGTTACCATCAGGTGAGGATTCGGGAGGATGACACTTGGAAGACTACGTTCAAGACCAAGCAGGGCCTGTTCAAATGGTTGGTGATGCTGTTTGGATTATGCAATGCTCCGATGACCTATATGAGACTCATGAATTATTTGTTACGACCTTTTATAGAGGATTTTGTGATAGTTTACCTTAATGATATCTTGGTGTACAACAGGACCTGGGAGGAGAATCTTGTTCATGTCGAAAAGGTGTTTGAAGTGCTGCAGGATGGACAGCTAAATCTTAATGGGAAGAAGTACGAATTTGGGAACGACAAATTGTTGTATCTTAGCTTCATCGTGGGGAAGGGCTAGCGAAGGATAGATCTAGGAAAGGTGGTGGTGATCACGAAGTGGCCGACACCTAGGATAGTGATGGAGGTGAGAAGCTTCATAGGGGCTTGCCAGTATTTCCCAAGTTCATTTGACATTTTTCAACTTATGTGGTACCTTTACATAGCCTTGCGAAGGTGAAGGTTCAGTTCGAGTGGGGGAGGACGCATGAGGAGGCTTTTCAGTTGCTGAAGAGGAAGATCTTTGAGGCACTAGTGTTGGCGTTGCCTAATTTTTAAAGGACCTTCGAGGTAGAGACCGACACTTCTAGTTAAGCTATGGGCACTGTGTTGATACAGGATGAAAAGCCAGTGGAGTACCATTCTAATATGTTCACGGGTGCTATTCAGAACTACTCTACCTACAATAAGGAGTTTTATGCACTTTATCAGGAGATCATGTAAAACCCCGTAAAATTTGAATATTATGTGAAAAATAATAAATATGTTATATGGTGATAAATAATATATTTTGATGTTTGACTATGCTAGGTATTAATTTGAGATCAATCCACGACATGCACGAGCTTGAATCTGGAAAAACTACCAGTTAAAGGTTTTTATATTTTACACATTGATACAATAAGAACTTGGAAATACTCAAAAGAAAGTTGTAGGAATTTTCAATAGCTTTCCAAAAAATCTTAGATCACCTCATTCTATTGTCAGACGAGAACTTTATAGCCAAAATACCGAATGTTATTTTCCTAGTCATTGTAGGTTTCCTGGTTCGGGTCAAACATGTTTGTTTTGGGTTTGCCTCTATAAATACCTATATTTTTTTAATCAAAATTCTCTCTTTTTATCAAAATTTTGAACCCTAGCAGCTACCCTCTCCCCTCAAAAACCCTAGATCACTTTTTGGTGAATTTTGAGATCTTTGTGAAGCAAATACCGAGAAGAGGGTGAGTTTGTCGGCTTTTGGCGAGGGAGAACTTGTTTTCTTGCATCGTTGAGTTTTCACAGCAGCATTTGAGGCAAGTTCATCTTCCTCTAAACCCTTCCCTTAATAAGGATTAAGTTTTTATTAATTATAATGATGATCTCATGTTGAAGTTTAACGTCATGCTTTAAAAACATGATTTTTGAGGTTAAATCTTAATCTAATGATAGACATGAAGTTTATTTCTTGTTGTTTATATTAGTAGTATGATCATGATAATTAGGGTTACTTTTAATTTTATTTTTAACTTGTTAATCATGTCCTAATCATGTTTAAACCCTAGATTTATTATTAATTGAGTTTTCATGTAAAAGAGAGATGTTTAAACGCTAGGTTTGTGATACCTAAGTTCTGTAAACATGTTTAAATAATTTTTCATCTCTATTAATTATGTAGTATTTATCATGTTCAGTTAATCTTCTGGGCAAATTTCATGTTTTATTCGAGCAATTGATTAATTAGGATGTTAACCCTAACTAGATTAAATCAAAAGTTTAATTTTTATGGAGATGATCTTTTGTTATTTAATGTTCAAGTTTTAATATTGTTATATGTATCATGATGATATAAATAAGTGTTTAAATATAGTTACAAATTATGCAAACCCGAACACCTAAGAACCAGAAAACCTAGTAATCCACAGCTGAAGAAAGACTTATTCGACGAGGCGCATCGTAGTAGGTAAACAGTTCATCCAGGCACAAAAAAAATATACAAAAACCTAAAGAGACACTTTTGGTGGAGCGGCATGCATAGGGAGATAGCAGATTATGTAACTAAGTGCTTTACTTGCTAACAAGTGAAGGCAGAACATCAGAGACCGGTAGGAACCCTACAGTCTTAACCCATTCCGAAGTGAAAGTGGGCAGATATTTCTATGAAATTTATTGTAGGATTGGCGAAATCAAAGAAAGAGAATGATTCAGTTTGGGTGATAGTGGATATGTTGACGAAGTCAGCACATTTTACACCAGTGAAGACGACTTACATAACGAAGACTTATGTGTAGGCATCCAAAATTACCTATAGGTCTCCGCACACGGCTCAAGATGGAGAGAAGATCATGAATGTCACTATCCAAGTCACAAGAGCTCATTTGACGATGACAAATACATGAAGTGAGTCGACGAACCATACGAAGCAACAAAACTTCGGAATAACGGGAATAAAACCTGATCAAGAGCCTCACATCGTTTACGAAAGGCGTAGCACCCCTCATGTCCTATTTACTCCACATGTAATTCAATCATGAGAGCCTGTAGTTCTCTTCGTCGGATTTCCAACGCATATTAAACCACGTAATTCCGAGTCCGGATGATGAATTTATGGTGGAAACAAACTCGACGAACCAAAATCGGAAAAAGCCAAATTGAGACACCCCGTGGTGTCTTGGCTTAGCCAAGACACTTGTAAGTGTCTTGGCCAAGCTAAGATACTTCAAAGTGTCTCAGCTTGGCCGAGAGACTTATAAATGTCTCGGCTAAGCCGAGACACTCTCAAGTGTTTTGGCTTGGCCAATACACTCAAAAGTGTCTCCAATACATCAGAAGTGTCTCCATTACAAAAAACGCCGATTTTGGTTATTTTCGGCGATTGTTCGATCGTTAACCACCTGGATTTGCTCTAACTGATCTGATAATATGGTTAAGTGGTTTTCAAATGAAGATAAGAAGGAATCGTCCGTTCTTATCCAAACACAGGGCTCCTGAAGCTTATAAATACAGCCTCAGGGCCTTCATTTTTCCAGATTTGGAATTCTCGAGCATTAACGAAGCCCTATCGGACTGAATACAGAAGGTGAAGAGAGGAGGAGATCAGATCGAGTTCTTCAGCGCATGAAGCAAGAGTTCAGCATATCTGCAATCCCCTGTATTCATCCCTTAAGATTACCCCGTTGCGGTAATCTTAAGAAGAGCAATTATCTCGCTATTGCCGAGATAAGTGCTTCGGCTTATTGATTCCTTCATGAATCGATGAAGCTCTGGATCTGATCTTGTTGTCAGGTGGTCTATGGATATTGATGTCCCCGTCACTGGCCAAAAACCCACGCGAGCAAGAGACGATAAACGGATCTTGTGTTATTTTTGAGAGAGTTGTAATTCTTTTATTTTTTTGCTACTTGAATACTTTGTAAACGATCAAAGTTATAATGAAATCAGTAATGAAGGCAACTTTCGAGGCTGTCATGACGCAACCGGCAATCAAGATCCGGGTGAATGAAGAGGTCGAATATGAATTCGACCAGCAGAAGTTTAAAGAGTATCTCTCTTCCTCCTCCTCTAGATCTGCCTCTCCTAGCAGGCACAGGAAGGTCTCCTCTTCTAGGAACGCTCACCGGGCTTCAGGCTCGAAGGTCCAAGATCCCATCGCCGCCACTGCACTCACGCATCGTGACATCCCTGCAACGTCTAAAGAGGTCGAAGCTGTAGGTCTGGACCTCCCCTCCACCGTGAAGATAGCTGCTGAAGGCGCACCAATGTTGTCAAAGAGGGCGTGCCAAAGACGACGTCAACGCCTTGCGCGTCAACTGGCCAAGGCTTTGGAGCCGATGGACGGGATCTGCTATGATGTGGATCTAAAATCTAGGCAGCGTCGAGAACAACAACGGTGAACAAACAACCCCTCCTCCAAAATAGAGAAGAATAAGTGGGTCCGTGTCAAAAGGACCCGCTCTACCCTTGAGGAGAGAATCCAGAAGCGACGTGCGTTGCTCGTGCATGCCCGAGTCCTTTTGCAAAAAGCAAAAGAGATTCAGAAGGAAGAGAAGGTTAAAAAATTGCCCAAGCACAAACAGTTGTGGGTGCCGAAGGCAAAGTCAGCGCCTAAGGCGAAAGTGAACTAAGTTACCATCCGGCCTTTGTCAACTTCAGATCCCGTTTCTCCTATTCTTGTACCTCCGACAGAACCATATGGTAGCATGGATCTCAGTAAATTCAGGGTTACCCTGAAAGACCACCTTGGTCCTCTCCCGGAAGATCGAGGTAAAGCACCAGTAAAGGAACGATTAGGGCTGTTGAAAGGTTCCCAAACAATAATTTAGATTAGGGGTTGTACTGTTGCCCCACTAACAACAAAGGGAAAGCCCCTATGACCGACGGCATCGGATTGCGAGTCTAAGTTCAAGAGCCTGTTAGAGTTTCACACTCACGAAGGCATAAATCTGAACGAGTGACACTTGGAGACGCCAATGAAGCATCATATCCCCAGAGGGAAACATGTTTGTCCGATGATGACGTTATATCTAGGAAGTCGTGCCAACACACGGTAGGTTGCACCGGTCATCAAACCGACGAGTTGTACTATCGTGCCGCGGGTACGAATAGGTCCTAAAAAAGAAGTACCCAAGACACGGACTCACGCTACCCATGTGCCAAGATAATCATGGCAGTGTTGTCAGAATGCTGCTGCCCTAAGACCCCACAAAGGGTTTCGGTGTTTGAAAGGATCTCCACTGGAACAGCCAAGACTCAGCCGAGGTGTTTCCGTAGAAGAAGGTCAGCAAACACAAGTAACGAACTCTCGCGAGTGACTATCAACATGGTTGACAAAGGCAAATCCGTACGACGCTTCAGTCCCGAGCCTTTTACAGAAGTATCTCAATGCATGACTTGGCTAAGGTCTGGAACTGTTAGACCTAGATCCAGAAGGTCACGATCCTCGAACGATACGACGTCTGATGCTTGCTCTGCATTGGCTTCTGATGATACGGCATCTAGTGCAGGTCAATCTTACGAGTCGTTCATGATTAACACCGAACAAATGGCTAAGTTCTCGAGGAGGCTTTAACAAAGCAAAAAGAGAATTTTAAATTTGAAATGGAGATGGCTATGCAGGAAATGAGGGATATGCACAGCCAACAAATTGCGACACTGATGAATCAACAGGGAGAGTCCAGTCATCATAATAACCCTAATAATGTTGATCGTGATCGGGAAGCAGACGAGAACATCAATGCGGAAATCCTTCCTGTTGATAACAATGCTGGGGGTGGACCCTCAGACAACAACAATACGAAGGAAGACCATGTTACGTCTCCTCGCAATCGCTTGAAGAAAGATATGAGCGAAGATAAGAAGATAAAGGACTTGGAGAGCAAAATCAACACCTTGATGAGTGCTCAGGAGGTGAAGAAGTCCGGAATACCATGTCCATACCCGAGAGAATGGGAATCAATCCCGTATTCGGTGAAGTTTAATTTAATCAACTTCACGCCATTTGACGGAGAGGGTTCCCCCACTCAGCACTTAATCTACTTCAAGTCCCATTTAGGAATAATCTCCGACAATGAACCTCTAATGGTACGGTCATTCGTTGGCACTCTTTGAGGAGCGGCCTTCGATTGGTATTGTTGCCTCAAGCCGGGGAGTATCAATAGTTGGGATGACATGGAATACATGTTCCTTACGAATTTCTTCGACGACGACACCGAAGTTTCAATCGGAACGCTGTTCGATGAGAAACAAAAGGACGGAGAGTCGGTAGAGAACTTCGTTAAAAGATTCTGGAACAAAGCGATGAATTGTCGAGATCCGGTAAGCGAAGATTTTATCCTCGAGAAAGTGCAGAACGTTTCCTCAAAAGGAAGAAAGCCGAAAGAGGTCAAACAGCGACGAATGTTCCACAGCAAAATTTTGTCCCTCGAGGTAAAGGGAAGGCACAAGCGAACACGGTGGATGCGAACCAGACGTTCGAATTGCAACCACAACAACAACAACAACCGTAAATGTGATAATCAATTTTTTTGAAGGAGGCCCACATCTGGTGGCAATTGGAAAAAAAAATTCCTTAAGGCCCATGAGTTACCTAGAAAGCCCACAAAAACCATAACTCCACCTTCCCTTCATTTTTACCCACGTAGGAGATGTGGGAATGTGGGAATGGATCTTGGAAGAATATCTCCACTAATTGTAACTAACCAACACCTAACCCCATCATCTTTTAAACCTCTCATCTCTCCTTTTTCCTTTTCAAGATACAGCAGGAAAAAAAAACAAAAAAAAGAGAAAAAAAAGAAACCTGCAGAGAGCAAGACAAGGAGAAAGAAGAGTTTTGGATTTTCTCTTGTGGATTTGGGAGCATAGTATTCTTCCAACTAATTGGCAAGCATCCTTTCCCTTGATTATTAGTATTATTTAGATTTTTCTTTCATGCAAGCATCTTTTCCCCTGATTATTAGTATTATTTAGATTTTTCTTTCATGCAAGCATATCCTTCCTCAAAAATTATTTTTCTTCATGCAAGTATAATGTTTCCCTTTTCCTCTGTTAGCTTTTACATCATTATCTATTTCTACCTAGAAATGTTGTATAGCCATGAAAATTGCTTGTTACTTTATGAATTAAGGGGTAAATTGTAAGATTGAGACTGTTAGTGATTTCATGCCAAGACTCCTTGTACGAAGTCATATTTTTGTTTTTAATATATCTTAGATATGGGTTGAATGCTTACAATTATGGGTTCCTGGTCTTGTATACTATTAGTGTTCTTGGTGGTTTATAAATTTTTAATTTATAACATAAGTTGACTTCCCTTTTCTTTCAAAATATCAGAGTTTCAATATTTCACTTATGTTATATCCATTTACAAAATAAGTATTTTTTTAGGACAAATTTTTAAAAACAACCGTTTTGCAAAATTAATGAGCAAAATCGACCTCCTCACAAAAAAACTACAAAATCGACCTCTTTTACCTCAATAGGGTCGATTTTACTGTTGGCAATTATTTCAAACCAAATGGACGGGACTGGTAGTCCCGTCCATTTGGTATATACACCAACCCCAACCCCACCCATGAGCCCCCACCCGTGAGCCCCCCCTCAAATAGATCTCCCCACCCGTGAGCCCCTCCCCTCAAAATATCGCGGCCCCCCTCCTCCCCCCTCAGATCTCACAGCCCCCTCCCCTCTTTCCTCCCCTCAAACAACACACGTTGTTATCACCCGGTATGTCGTCCGGCGAGCGCGAGGTCCGAGATTTTCTCGAGAAGTGCTTGATGAGGAGGCTGGAGGAGCGGTGGACGGCGGAGGAGCTGCTCCGGCACCCGTTTCTTGAGGCGGAGACTACACCGGAGCTTTCGTCGAGATGTGTTCTTGATTGGGTCAGCTCAGAATTTGACAACGATGATGATGATGATGATGATGATGAGGAGGAGGAGGAGGAGGAGGAGGTTGATGATGATTTGATGAGACTGGGGATGGAGAGGATAAGGGGGTTTGCTGGGGACAGTGAAGGATGGGAATTGGTGAGAGCAAGAACAGAGGAAGCTCTGATTTCAATTCTAGCTGCAGTAGTGAATGCAAATCCAGTATTTTTCTTACTTTGGCTTTGCAGTTGTATAGATTTGATGGATTAAGATTTTTGATTTTGTAGATTATTGAAGATTTTTCAAGTTTTTTTGTTTCCATGGTAGTTTCGTGACTGTTTGAGGGGGGAGAGGTCGAGGTGGGTGACGGAGGAGAAGGAGGTGGGGAGGAGGAAGAGTTCGCGGAGGTTGCGGTGGAGGGAGAGGGAGGTGCGGGTTCCACTTTTGGGAGACGGGGATTTGGCTCGAAATGGACGGGACTACCAGTCCCGTCCATCTGGTTTGAAAAAAATCGCCTGCAGCAAGATCGACCCTGTTGAGATAAAAGAGGTCGATTTTGCAGTTTTTTTTGTGAGGAGGTCGATTTTGCTCATTAATTTTGCAAAACGGTTGTTTTCAAAAATTTGTCCTTTTTTTTACTTAGTTGGAGTGATGTAAGTATACCGTTAAGGGAAACTAAAAATTTTAGCCTATGAATAGTATATTTTCATTTTTCTGGTGTATAGTATTTTTATTTATTAGGTTAAGGAATTCTAGTACCTATAACTTTTCTAGAGATGTATTTGACATCTTTTTGAATTATATCTTTCTTAAATGATAGTATTATTGAAATAAGAAACTTATTTTTCTTAGGTGTGGCTACAGAAACTTTTGTTACAAAAGAAAACAAATTACTTTTTTTTTTGTCTTTCAAGTGATTTTCATCACAAAAATTGGTTTCCAATAAAATTTATTTAACCCAAAGTTTTTCCATCTAGCCGTAGTTTATTTCGTTTATTCTAGAATTTTTGCTAAATTAAATTTTAGCAGGTCCAGGTTGCAAATATCTTAATAGTTTTTGTTTATTTTCCCTTAAAAATTTTAGCTAAGATGTTTAACATATAAGGAAGACAGGTTTTTATGAAAATGCCTTTGGCCTGGTGGTTAGGTTTGTTGCATGATAAGCCTTTAGTCACGGGTTCAATCCTCAGGCCCCTTCTTTTATGCAAAAATTTGTATGTTCAGGTCTGGTTAAAGTCAACCCGACCCGGTCAGTATCCTTTATTAGAAATTAGACCCGTTTGGGTCTATACCCAAATTTCAGGCCCAATAAATTCACTAATACTACTACAGTGACCCATTTTGTGTTGTTATTATATTTTTTATTTATTTATCTATTTATTTATTTATTTGATAAATGTTGATATGTCAAGCACTTGATGACTTGTTGATCATCCGATAATGTTAATCATGTAGTGATACTAAATAAGGTCGACTGTGCATGAAGACGACTTTCGTCAAAATATGATTTTATAAGCGTGTTTTCATAGCATGCCTATACTCTCGATATCGATATCCCGATATGAGATTTTTCCTTGGTTAATTACTATTATAGCATCGACTATACGATGCACCCTTCTTGATTGGACATGTTCTGGGTCACGGTTATTTTTCATAGTTTTGCGGAAGCCGTTCCACAGTAACTCTGTGGTTAGTGCACAACATTTTATGCACAATTACTTAGATTAAACAGACAACATGGGGTTTAATAAAGGGGAATTGGACGGAGAATATGACATGTATATAAGCGGGTTGTGCGCATTCTTGATATCTTGGTATATATATATATAAGAAATAAGGGCCCATCCTGTCTTGAAGCTGTGTTCCCAGGACGGTTTACGGGAAACCGACTTATATACATGAAATATTCTTCTCTAATTCAAATAACTTCTAAAATACTAATGTGCTTGTGTGTCTCATGATTGACCTTGTTTGATATCTATTATTAGCATTTTATTTATCATCTTTAATTAAGTAGTCATTTTTCTTTATCTATGCCACATTACACTTACACGCTCACATTTTCTTCATTTTACATGCTTGTTGGGAGTTTTCTGACTCCCCTGGGGTTTGCATGCCCCAGACTCGGGAACTGTTCTTTCTTCGCAGGATCGTGAGTATTTCGAGGAGCAAGCTCAGCAGCAGTGATCACCGCTCATTCCATTTAGTTCTCCATTTCACTTATCTTAGGTGGTTATTTGACTGAGACTTTATTGTAAATCTCTTGTGGATCTTCAGACTATGAATGTTTTCTTTTCTTCCATTTTGGATAGTTGTGGACTCGTCACAGACCTCTGAAAATTTAGATATTTTTTTTATCTATCAGTTTCCTTTTTTTTCTTGATTACATGCTCTATCAGGGGCGTAGCCAGTAAAGGCTTGCCCTGGGCAGCTGCCCAGGGCAAGAACCGGCTACGCCACTGCCCATTAAGCCAGCTAGTTAACAGACTACATAATTAATGATCGAGTTTGCTCGGTTGAAGATATGTAAATAAGACAGAGAAGAGTTCGTTAGTACCCATAATGGGCACAAGTTCTTGTAGCTTCCTAATGCGTTCACTGATCCGGGTCCTCCTCACCTAAATTACTAAGCATGTCAGATATATAAATTAGCAAGTAATTAAAAAGTTAGTTTAATTAACTTTCTAACCAATAGCAGTTAATATATCCTGAAACTGCACGAACTTTTCTATGGCCGCCATCTCCGACGATGTCTTGGGCAAGCTGAACTGATGACTCAGCCCTCCATTCCTTACCTTCTTTATTTTTCGCCCAGGGCAAAAAATAATCCTGGCTACGCCACTGTGCTCTATGGTGTAGTTTTGGTTTTATATTGATATACAGGATGATCTAGAGGCGTGAATGTGACCGTAGGGTTACATTGCCGGCCGAGTCACGTTCTAAACTATTACATTTTGGAACCGGCGCGTGACAAGGTTTTTAGTGGTATCAGAGCCAGGTTTAGAAATTGTGTCTCATCCTGTATAAAAGTAAAAGCTTAGACTGGGCCAAAAATAGAGCATGTTTGAATGAGTTCTTTCCTTCCAGAAACACGTTCTTTGACTCCTAATACCTTGATTTTCAAGTCCAAATCTTAACCAATTTTATCTCAGGTGATCACTATGGCCCCAAAACGTCGACCCCCTACTCTAGTTGTCCCTGAGAGACGCCAAGTCGATCAGACTAATCTTGCAGAAGCGATTAGGGACCTGGTAGCTCATAATCGCCAAAGGGACGAGCAGCGGCAGGTTGCAAGGCCGGGTAATGTGTCCGATTTTTGAAAACTCAATCCGCAACACTTTGCTGGGACTGAAGGCGGATATGAGGCCGAGATGTGGTTGCAGACCATGGACCGCTTATTGAGAGCAGCCAAGATAGCAGATGAAGATCGAGTTGATATTGTACAGCTACAGCTCATTAATGTAGCTAGGACCTGGTGGGATGCAGAGGAGGAGAAGCTGCCTAAGCCGGTTTCATGGGAGACATTCCGGGAGAGTTTTCTAGAGGCATTCTTCCCGAAGACAGCTCGTCTTGAGATGCGAGACAGTTTATTATGCTGAGACTGAGAGCTAGTACTGTGGACGAGTATGCAACAGAATTTGCCAAGCTCAGTAGGTTCGCCCCAGGGATGGTATCGAATGAGGTGGATAAGGGACAACGGTTCATGCAGGGTCTAAATTTTGAGATCCGGACTCAAATTTATAGCCAAAAGGGGATTGAGACTTATGTGGATGTCCTAGAGGCAGCTCGGAAAGCAGAACAACTGATTGGGATCATGAACTCGATGAAGGGAGGGGCAAACAAGCACCTTGCAGGACAGACCTTAGGGGGTAACCAGCATAAACCTCAAACAGGAGGAGTACCAGCTAAACGCCAGCAGACAGGGACTTCGAGACCAGCTCCACAACCAACCAACATGATCTGCTATTTCTGTAGCAAGCCAGGGCACTTGATGAAGGACTGCAGGCGAGCTAACGGGTTGTGCTTAGCATGTGGGGCGGCAGATCATCAGATCACCACTTGTCCTAGTAGAGGAGCCACAGGAGGATTTTTAGGTGGAGCGATAGTACCAGCAGGCCAGACTAGACAGAGTGGACAACAGTTGAGGCCACCACTTCCTACGCAACAGCAGATGTTTCGAGGACATCAGAGGGGTCAACAATTTCAAGGTCAGAGATAGTGGAGGGGTCCTCAGTTCTAGCACCTATATCAGCCACCATATCAGCAGAGGCACCCAGGGCCATACGGTCAGCAAGCTCAGCTGCAGCAGAGACAAGGTCGGGTTATGACACTTACCGCCGAGCAGGCAGATGCGTCTGGAGAAGTAGTCACAGGTATCATTTTGGTTTATTCAGTCCCTTCATTTACCCTATTTGATTCTGGGGCATCGCACTGTTTTATATCTGTTCAGTTCATTGCACGACACACCGTACCATGTGATAGTTTAGATGCAAGCTGGAATATACATACAGGCAGTTGGGTGCTAATGTCTAGTAGGGAGTGTAAGAGATGCCCAGTGGTAGTTTGTGGTAGGGAGCTATTTGCAGACTTGTTGGTGATTGACACTAGCGGGTTCGATGTTATTTTGGGGATGGATTGGCTCTACAACTTTCATGCGACGATCGACTGCCGACGTAGAAGCGTGGTGTTCAAGATACCAGGCCACCCGGAGTTTGAATTCATGAGCGGAAGCAAGGTGATGGGGCAGCCAGAGTATCGAGCAGGCATGGATGGAGTATTAACCTGAATAGAGGTGGAGGAAAAGCCTATACCAGAAATTGTCAAGGAGTTCCTTGATGTTTTCCCTGATGAATTGCCGGGTTTGCCACCAGATCGAGAGATAGAGTTCGTTATTGATATTATTCCAGGGGTTGCACCTATTTCAAAACTACCTTACCGGATGCTAATAGCAGATTTAGAAGAGCTGCGAAAGCAGGTCCAGGAGTATCTTGACAAAAAATTTATCAGGCTTAGTACTTCACCTTGGGGAGCACCAGTGGTGTTAGTACCAAAGCCAGATGGTAGCCAAAGGATTTGTATTGACTACAGGGAGTTGAATCGGGTTACCATCAAAAATAAATACCTGATTCCCAGGACTGATGACCTTTTTGATCAGCTCGGGGAAGCTCGGGTGTTTTCTAAGCTAGACCTCAGGCCAGGCTATCATCAGCTAAAGGTGAGGAAGGAAGACATACCCAAGACCGCATTCCGCACACAGTACGGGCACTATGAGTTTTTGGTGATGCCATTCGGAGTGACAAATGCTCCATTTACCTTTATGAGCTTGATGAACAAGGTGTTTTCCCCGTATCTCGATAAGTTTGTGGTGGTGTTCATCGATGACATTCTTGTATACTCCAAGACCAAGGAAGATCATGCAGAGCATCTACGGACGGTGTTGGAAATCCTATGGAAGGAGAAGCTTTATGGAAAATTGAACAAGTGTGAGTTTTGGCTAGAGCAAGTGTCCTTCTTAGGGCATGTGATTTCAGGAGCAGGTATCTCGGTAGACCCGAAGAAGGTTGATGCGGTGTTGAGGTTAGAACCGCCTAAATCTGTGACAGAAGTACGGAGTTTCTTGGGGATGGCTGGATACTATAAGAAATTCATAAAGGATTTCGCTAAGATTGCAGGACCACTTACTAGGCTGACTCGGAAGGAGGTCAAGTTTGTGTGGGCTCCAGAGTGTCAAGCCGCATTTGAGGGGTTAAAGAAGTTGACGACAGCACCGGTTTTGACAATTCCAGATGAGTCAGGAGGATTTGTAGTGCACACGGATACTTCCGGCTTGGGATTAGGTTGTGTTTTGATGCAACATGGGAAGGTAGTAGCTTATGCATCTAGGCAGTTGAAGACACATGAGAGGAACTACCCGGTTCATGATCTAGAATTAGCGGCAGTTATTTTTGCATTGAAGCTTTGGCGACACTATCTTTTAGGGTAGAGAGTGGAGGTATACACAGATCATAAAAGTTTAAAGTATATATTCACTAAGAAGGAGCTCAACATGAGACAACGCAGATGGTTAGAGCTTATGGCAGATTATGATCTTGATTTACAATATCACCTAGGACGAGTTAATGTGGTGCCTGATCATCTGAGCAGGAAGCCTGTGGCGATGAGACTCACCAGATAGCGGGAGTTGCTAGCTGAGTTCTGAAGGATGAACATGGAGGTTATATTACCTAGAGCAGGGAGACAGTTGATGAGTTTACATTTATAGTCAACTCTGGTGGACCGGATCAAGGCTACCCAATTCGAGGATGCTCTGTATCAAAAATTTAAGAAGCAGGTGGAGTCTGGGGTGAGAACTAATCTAGAAATACATGAGGATGGATCGTTGCGATTCCGTGGTAGATTGTGTGTACCTAAGGGTGATGTTAGAAGAGAGCTACTTGAGGAGGCGCACAGTTCTGTGCTTTCTATTCATCCAGGAGGGACGAAGATGTATCGGGACTTAAGAGAGCATTACTGGTGGCCAGGAATGAAGATGGAGATAGCCCGATTTGTGTCAAAATGCCTAACATGTCAGCAAGTGAAGGCTGAACATCAGAGGACAGCTGGGCTATTACAGCCCCTTCCTATTCCTGAGTGGAAGTGGGAACACATTACGATGGACTTTGTCACAGCTCTACCGAGGAGTCAGAAGGGGAATAACGCCGTATGGGTAGTAGTAGACCGACTCACCAAGTCGGCTCGCTTCATACCATTTCGAGTTGGGCAGACGACAGAGAGTTTAGCGGAGCTATACATGAGGGAGATAGTGCGCTTGCATGGGGTACCGGTTAGCATTGTTTCTGATAGACACGCGATTCTTATCACACTTTTGGAGGAGCTTGCAGCAGTGTCTTGGGACTAGACTGAGTTATAGCACAGCTTACCACCCTCAGACAGATGGGCAATCAGAGAGGACCATACAGATTTTGGAGGACATGCTGCGGGCATGCATGCTGGATTTCAAGGGCTCTTGGGAAGATCACTTACACTTGGTGGAGTTTTCTTATAATAACAGTTATCAGGCCAGTATCCAGATGGCACCTTATGAGGCATTATATGGGAGAAAATGTAGATCTCCTACTTATTGGGATGACTTGGGAGAGCGGCGTCTACTAGGTCCTGAGATGATAGTGCAGACAGTGGATAAGATAAAGGCAATACGGGAGCGCCTTAAATCAGCTCAGGATAGACAGAAGAGCTGGGCTGACGCTAAGAGGAGACCTCTACGGTTTCAGGTTGGAGAGCATGTTTTCTTAAGAATATCCCGAACCAGAGGAGTTATCAGATTTGGCATCCGTGGGAAGCTTAGTCCACGTTTTATCGGTCCTTTTGAGATATTGGAGAGGGTAGGAGAAGTGGCATACCCGCTAGCTTTGCCTCCATCGTTGGAGGGGGTGCATGATGTGTTCCACGTATCCCAGCTTTGACGATATGTACGAGACGAGACTCACGTCCTGGACATCGGAGAGCTTCAGATTGGGACGGACTTATCATATGAGGAGCGACCTGTGAAGATTTTAGATCGACAGGAGAAGGTCCTCAAGAACAGAACTATTCTGCTTGTCTTAGTATCTTTGGGACATCATGGACATGGTAAGGCAACCTGGGAGCGAGAGGACGACATTCGTCAACGCTATCCACATCTCTTTACTACAGGTGATTTTTAGTTCTTCTTATGGTCAGATAAATTTCGAGGACGAAATTATTTTTCTTAGGAGGGTAGGATGTGATAATCAATTTTTTTGAAGGAGGCCCACATCTGGTGGCAATTGGGAAAATAATTCCTTAAGGCCCATGAGTTACCTAGAAAGCCCACAAAAACCATAACTCCACCTTCCCTTCATTTTTACCCACGTAGGAGATGTGGGAATGTGGGAATGGATCTTGGAAGAATATCTCCATTAATTGTAACTAGACATGGCAATTGTTGCCCATGCCCAATTGCCCGCCCTACCCGTCCATCAGTTGGCCCACCCAAAACCCACCCATTTAGTTAAATGGGTCTAAATGGGCGGGTCTAAATTGAAAAGAGGATAAACAGGCCGGTAATGGGCGGGCATCGCGCCCGCCTTAAACCCGCCCTCACTCTCCCGTTCTCTCTCTCGGTTCTCTCTCTCGTTCTCTCGTTTCTCATTCTCTAAAAAATCCCAACGATGGCGGAAACAGTTCGAATAAAACCTCGAGGCGGCGGCGACGTCGTGGACTCGATCTACTCCGTCGTCGCCCTCGTCCTTATCCTCGTCGCCTGCGTTGAGCTCGGCGCCGCCGCCACCACCGTCAACGTCTACCGCCTCAGCCAGTACGACCTCTCCAGATCTCTTCTGAGAGAAGAGAAAGGCCGACGTTTTCTGTTTCATTGACGAGGTACGCGTTGACGGGAGCCAGGGCTTGCCGAAGGCCGAAGAAGAGGCCAAGGAGCTTTCCGAAGCAGCTCGATGTAAGTCTCCGACGATCCTCTTTTGAGTTTTGAATCAAATTTCGGTGGAATTTGGGTCTTGACTTCAAAAAGATTTGATCTTGTTGGGTTGCAGATGCTTTCGCCTGGTTCTTGGCTGAGCGAGATCACGGTGGATTCATACAAGGTGCCGAATTCATGGCTAGAGCGGCGGTGAGGTTAGTTACAGTTACCGCTGGTGATGTGAATCCATTTTGACTGAAAATTGATTGGATTTTAGGGCTCAAAATTGTTACTATTTTTTATACAACGCCCTTGATTTGTGTTCTTTTAGATGGAAAAGGTTTAGTTTTGTTCTTTTAACTTTAGTTTTGTTCAGTTGAGAAAATGTTCTTGTATGGCAAGTTAAGAGAAGGCCAAAGATGCAATATTTTACTCATATACAAAATACATTAATAGGTTTGCTGCCAATCTTGAAGAGGATGAAGCAATGGAGATCTCAAGTAAGTTACTCACTTGCAACTTTGCGTACATTGTCATATTGAATAATTTAATAGTTTTATATTTTCATAAAAGAAAATAATTCCGATTTATATCTGTTTTTTCAGAGTATTTAGGTCTTGTTTATGTATTTCAACTAAGTTTCTTATTTTAGAACTTTACATACATTGTGATATTGAAGAACTTAATGTGTTTAAAGTTTCATAATTATTCAGAAAAACAAATTGCAAAATTCTTTTTTTTAATTTGATTTGTTTTTTTTCTTTCCCCACAGAGCATCCAGGGGTTGTTTCCGTATTTCCAAGCAGAGCATATAAGCTTCATACAACTCATTCATGGGAATTTCTTGGGCTTGAGAAGGATGGAAAAGTTCCCAAGATATCTCTATGGACGAAAGCTAATTTTGGTGAAGATGTGATCATTGGAAATCTAGACACTGGTAAGTTTATATATCACCTTTGATGATACAATAATGATTATATTGTACCTTGTTTTAACAAGCTAGTAAGTCGATTTTTTAAAAATGTTTTAATCAATTTTGATATTTTAATAGCTTGAAATTTTGATTACTTTTCTTCAGTAAATTAGGAAAAATAAACAATAAAATTATTGTTTCTAGAAAATAGATTTGTGGTCTGGTGCAAACCAAGTTTGGATACAGAACTTGACTTTGATTTGTTATTGATAGACACATATTTTAATGTTAGAATAGATATCTATGGTCAAATAATTAACCTAAGTTGACTATATCTTAGAAGATAACATATATATGAATAATATTTTAAGAGCAATATATGCAAATCATACCTCTTGACTTGCTTTAATCTTTTACCAAATTTCATACACTACTGGCCCCTAACATATTATGTTGTTCTGTTAACCACTGGAGTTTTAACCTGCAAGCTTAAAAGTTTAAATTGTCATATTTTGCATCACTTTTAAATTGTCATTATCTGACAATCTCCAAAGTGAAATATTGTCAAGTTTATGATATAGCTCAATCTCATCCCCTGGAGAAAAAGCAGATGCATTAGAAATGAAATCAGATAAACAAAAAATGATTATGTAAGAAATAAGATAACAAGAAAATACCTGCATTATAAGCTGCTTGGGGAGTTCTGTATAGTTTGTTATTCATGTTCTTTATTGTGTTCTTCTGAATCTCATTAGGCATTTAAGGAGAATTCATTCTATGAAAAGATTCATGGATCACACAACTGCAATCTCATGTTATAGGTATATAGCATTAGTTCAAACGTACATATTATTACATTATTGTTGTATAAAACTGTCACCCTATGTGGACATGATCCTAGTCATTTATAGAATACATGCTTGCCTTTTTGTAGGTTTTTCTTCTCTTTTGTTGGTTTGTTGAGCGTGTACCTGTATATTTGTTGGTCAGTTTCGGTATCCACGAAACTGAATATGATATTCAGTTTTATCACACGTAACTATTACCATGCGAAGTTGCAAATTATCAACTGCAACTCGTTCGTTCACCCCTTCATAAATATGTATTTGCACTATCTTCAGATCTTCAGTAATTGAAACCTCCAGTTCTTCATAAATATGTATTTGCACTATCTCCAGATCTTCAGTAATTTCAACTAAGGTTAAAAACATATGTTGTTTACTGATGAATTTTGGAAAAGAAAGAAGGGGTTTGATTAGCATTGATTAAATAATCTCTAAACTCCAACATTTTATAGTTGACATTACGTGGTTAAATGCGCATGAATTAGAGGCCAAGTCCCTCCCCTCTCTCTCTCTAAAATAGGATACATGCAGTCACGAGGTTAACTTCATACCCTCCCTCTCACAATTGATAAAGAGATTAAGTAAAAAAAGCTGTGCGTTATCATCTTTAATTGAGTTGTCATTTTTCTTTATCTATGCCACATTACACTTACACGCTCACATTTTCTTCATTTTACATGCTTGTTGGGAGTTTTCTGACTCCCCTGGGGTTTGCATGCCCCAGACTCGGGAACTGTTCTTTCTTCGCAGGATCGTGAGTATTTCGAGGAGCAAGCTCAGTAGCAGTGATCACCGTTCATTCCATTCAGTTCTCCATTTCACTTATCTTAGGTGGTTATTTGACTGAGACTTTCTTGTAAATCTCTTGTGGATCTTCAGACTATGAATGTTTTCTTTTCTTCCATTTTGGATAGTTGTGGACTCGTCACAGACCTCTGAAATTTTAGATATTTTTTTATCTATCAGTTTCCTTTTTTTTTCTTGATTACATGCTCTATGGTGTAGTTTTGGTTTTATATTGATATACAGGATGATCTAGAGGCATGAATGTGACCGTAGGATTACATTGCCGGCCGAGTCACGTTCCAAACTATTACATTTTGGAACCGGGGCGTGACAGTAAAAGGGGCCTCAACAATCGCAATGGCAACAGAGGTCACAAAAGCCAAAGACTACTGAACCAAAATTTCTGAAAGTTTATTCTTTCAGGGAGGACGAAGTTCCTGGCCTTTTCAAACACCTCATGGAGAATAATAAGATCAAGTTACCTCCAATCCAAGATCAGGAAGACGCCAAGAAGGTTAACAACCCGAAATACTGTGCCTTCCACAGAGCGGTGCATCATCCTACCAAAACATGTTACGCCCTCAAGGATAAGATCCAAGCGTTGATCGATGTTGGAGTCCTTACGATGAAATCGTCCAACGAGAAGAAAGTGGGTGCGAACGTCATGTCAATTAGCTTTGGATCTATTCCTTTGCACTAGTTCCAGCCCGAGCCTGTGATAAACGTAGCAGTAAAGACTGTCAACGACGATCCTCACAAACAATGCCAGAAAGGACTTGTGCCACACACAGCCTCGAATGGTGAGATTCTCTGGGTCCATCCTGATCTAATAGAAGATGAACAGTGGGCCGGGTTGTTGTCTAAGAAGAAATCAAAAGGCAAAAGAAAGTCTTGTTGCAGAGCCTTAGCCATTCCCGAGAAAGACGACGAAGCAATCCCTACATTCTCATTTTTCGACAATGAACATGAAACTTTTGTAACTACCGGAGAACCAGCCCTCACCATCAGAAATAGGAATGAGTATCGGTTCAAACATCCAAGTGCCTCTGATCGACTAGCTAAGGTGGGAGTGATTATAACTACCCCCACACCTACTGAGAAGACCCAGCAGGAGCCCCTGCACCAAGATATTCAAAACTTGAGGCAGTCTTATTTCAATCGGTCAATTAGAAGAGAGAAACTGGGAAATTCAAACGCTTCATACTACTTCGATGTTATGACCCAATTGGCAAACATCCTAATGAAAGTAACTCTGCACGAGTTATCACGTATTTCTAAAATCACTAGAGAGGCATTCACAATCACTCCTGACCAGCTCACCCAAATAGTTCGAGAAGCATTAATCAAGTAGAAAGAAGAGTTTAAGGCTGAGATGGAGTTGGTCATGCGACAAATAAGAGAGTTGCAGGATCAAAAATATCAATTTCCTAAATCCGGTCATCAGTCTGAGTCTAGTTGTTACACTACACCAGTTTCACCTATTTAAAATAGGGCAAGAAACAATAGTCCAAATCTGAATATAGTCATCAAGACTGATTCACCCTTCAATGACACTGGGGGTGGTGCAATTGCACCCCTCAATGACGCTGAGGGTGACCTAATTCCTTATTCTCGACATCGTTCGAGGAGAAATGAAGATGAAGACAAGAAGCAGAGGGAGGTCGAGTCTGTCACTACCCCCATTAGGTGTTATTCCAAAAGAAAGAAAGTTGAGGGAAGCCAACCAGAGTTCATACCCAGGTTCATTGTTGATGTTAATCAGACATTACAGCGACAACTGCAGGAGCAATCACCCCAACAGCCGCTTCAAATGCAACGATATTCTTTCAAGGATGATGAGGTTCTAACCATCCTCAAGTACCTCCTAAAAACAACAAAATCAAGCTCCCACCTATTAAAAATCAGGAGGAAGCTAATGGGAGTTCAGACCCAAAATATCGTGAGTACCACAGGAGGGTCCATCATCCCACCAAGACTTGTAATACTCTCAAAAATACAAGACAGGCCTTAGTTGAAGCCGGCATCTCAATGTCAGAACAAACCGAATGAGAACGACCATCACTTCGAAAAGTACAAGAGTATAAATTGCTTCTTCTAAAACTCCAATGGGTATAGGAGTATAAACTATTTCCCCTGTATCTAGCGGGAAGTTTCTGGAGAGTATTACACATAATATTCTTAAGGATAACCCGCCATCAATAAAACAATTGAAAATAAGACGCCACTTATCAGACTCAGTTTTGCCTTAGGGCTGGAGGTCGAGTATCTCGAAATATTCGGTGATTCTCAACTAATAGTCAACTACGTTTGTAGTAGAGACAGTCAACAGGCTGCAATGAAAAAGTCAACGCCAAGCGATTTGAAACCTAAGGTCAATGCCGGTCAACGTGTAACCCTAGGTCAACGCCAGTCAATGCGTTGTAATGAAAATGTCAACGTCGGGCGATTTGAAATCCTAGGTTAACACCGGTCAACGCGTAACCCTAGGTCAACTCCAGTCAACGCGTTGCAATGAAAAGGTTAACACCGAGCAATTTGAAACCCAACCCACCTTTTGGTAATTCCGTGACCAAATGGTGCTCGCACGGTGACTCGTACCAAGTAGTATCAGTCTCAACGATCGGTCCTACGATTAGAACTTTCCTATGGTTAAATGGAAACTACCAGATGAATCTATAATAAGGGAATAAAAATCATACCGGCAGATGAGTCAACCGTGTTCATCGGTTTGGCAGCCTCACGCTGAGCTTGTTCAGACAACATGTCTTCAAAAAGCCTGTCGTCAGAATCCAAAGAGACGGGAATCGGATCAGGTGAAGGTACACCCGTTTCCCCGAGGGCCGCATCATGGAGAGCTCCCTTATCGCTCGGATCCTTCGCTAGAACATCTACACAGAATCAAAGTGTTAAAGCAGAAAGATGAAAAGCAGAGAACGCACAATAAGAAGAAGTGAAATTTACTTTCAGCAGCTGTACCGAGTTCCACAGTCTTAGTCCTGGGGACCACTTCTTGTAATTTTTCTAAGAAGGTAAGAAGCATAGAAACGATTAGCGGAGACACAAATTCCGAATCGCTCAATTCCCCCAAAATAAAGGACCTATCACTGATGTTAAATATACCTGGATCTTCGACCCTTTCAACGGTATCGGGTCTAGTGCCGAAAACTACAACAGCCTCAACATTTGTATCTATTCCAACACCTGTGGATTCTTCGGCCATGACTTCATCCATTGGTGGGGAGAAGTCAGACCCTTCGAAACCACCAAAGCAGGGAGAAAGAGGATCATATTCCTGTTCACCTTCTTCGCGACCTCCTAAGATACAAGGATGACTAAGTCTAGGAATTAACAAATAGAACAGTCAAAGATCATAAAAAGTTGAAACGTTACCTTTTTCACCGATAGGTATGTCAGTGGTGGGTCTCGTTTCTGAAGTCAGGAATACAACACGTCGCTTGGAAGCTAACTTTTTACGCTTAGCGGACGAAACTTCCTCCGGATCAAGAACTCGTTCATGAGTAAATTTAGAGCGCAATTCTCGCCCCGGACCGATTTGAGTTGAAGGATGAGAGCTCATCCGACGTATGGGACGGGGCCTTTCTTCTTCTCTCTCTTCTTCGGTAGCTACACCTGGGATTTCAACCCACATCTTGTTAGGATAAGCTTAGCTTCCTCGGAGCCAGCGAAGGCTTAGGTAAGCTAGAGCGACGAGCATGAGCAACCAACGCTAACTCAAATAGTTCTAAAGAGAGGGGATCCGACGGACCTGTTTCCAGCTCCTCGTGGTCGCTGCTGGCTTCGGTCTCCTAGGCACCCGCGATCTCAGTTTTCGGGATTTTGTCACTAGAAGTAGAGGTAGCTTCTTTTTGTTTTCCCTGGTCAGAAACACCCGCACACTCTCTTCCATTTCTTTTTCTAAATTCAGCCTCATGCACCATCCGAGCGGTAATCCGAGCTGCCTCCTCGGCCGCTAACTCCGTAATCGGTCGGACGGTAACAGATTCGTTCACCGCCAAAAGCCACCGACACTGCAAGAACGTCAGCTCTAATCTACGCTCAGCACCGGGAAGTTTTAACTTGGCACCAGTGCAGCCAGTAATGCTCCAGAACCAGGCCCTAGCCCCATCTATCAAGCCACCACGAGTTCGAAGTTGTCGATTCGGATTCCCAATGTAAATCTGATCGTACTCGAGCTGTTGGACGAACCGACATGGCATGTATGGCTCTATATAAGAACGGTTCTGTACCCGGAAGATCATGTAGCCTGGTCGATCAACCAATCAAAGCAACTAGCATTAATACCAGTCTGATGTGTCCCAAACTTCTCCGTGTCAACCAATGAGTCACCATGCTGACCCTAGAAGCACGGGAAGTAGGTCGAGAAAGCCCAACACTTCTGGTTCTGAAGCTGCCTTTTGATTTCTGCGAACCCTCGTCCTTTCCATTTATAATTTTCTATTAATTGGAGAAAGGGAACTGATGGATCTGCAGAAGTTGGTGCCGACATCATATCTGATCGATGTAACACGAACAAGGCCATCAAATATGTATAAGGGAGCTCTGTTTTTGTAAGAGGTATCTGGGCTGACGGCTGACTTCCCTCTTGGGTAAACCCACTCATAATCTGACGAAGCCCTCGGTAAATATCGCGACCATCGCTGGAAGAAGAGATAAATTTTTTCGATGAGCAAGTAAGACCGCAGGATAAAGGACTTCCAGAGGCAGAGCGTCTGTGGATTGGAATGGCACCACACATTTTTTTAACCAAAGAGCAAGGTATCCAACAAGCAATATCATGGGCTGGATCGGTTTCACCGCTTGCCATAAATATGTCTAGAATTTGGTTCCCGTAGGAAATCAACCTTCAACGCCAGTTGTAGTAAAGGACTGAGCGCTGGACTTTTGAATTAGCTCATTCACTTTTGAAGGAGTCAATGGTGTCAGTCCGTGTATCACCTCTGTTGGACCCTAGAGGGGGGGGGGGGTGATTAGGGTCAAGAGGCTATAATTATGCAATAAAATTAAGACAAGCAAACCATAATAATCTAATGCAATCAAAATAGAGGAGATAGAGTAAGGAATCGTTATCCTGTGACCCGCGATATGTTAACGAGGTTCGGTCCGCTGACCTACGTCCCCGCTCCCCACTCTCGAGGAGAAATCCACTACACAATCCGGTTTGGAAGCCGGAACTTCATCTACACAGCTATCCACTCACGATCTAACACTACACAGTTTGATCTACACAAGATCACACTCCCACACAGTTTGATCTACACAAGATCACACTCTCAAGATAGTAGAAATGGTGAAAGACTCTCTCTTTACAACGTCCCTATAGCAAAGAGAAAGACCACTCTGAAGCTGGGAAGTGAACACACAGAAAACACAGAAGAACAGGTTTTGAAATTTTAGCTCTCTGAAAACAACGTCTGGTTTTTGCAAAAGCTGGGACAAACTGAGGAGGAAGAAGAGGATGGGTATAAATAGGAAAAATAGCTGTTAAAACCCATCCCCCTAATCCCCCAAAATCTGGAAGCAAAATGTCGCTGAAATCTGTACTGAACGGTGCTGAAAAAGGACTGATTTTACCGTTTGAAAAATACGGCGGTCGACCGACTGAATTTTCGGTCGACCACGATCCAGGTCAAAAACGAGAAAAACCAGCAGAGACTTCTCCGGTCGACCGGCGCGGTCGACCGACGAAAGCTCTCGGTCGACCGCACCGGTCGACCGACAAACTCTCTGCTGTCCAGTGAGGAATGAATAGAGATGCGGTCGACCGGTGCGGTCGACCGCATTCTGATACACTCCAAGTCACTGTTTTTGACACACTTAAACAATTTATAAAATATTCATTTGACTTCTGAAAATTGTGAAACTTTGTAAAATGTTTTTAATACTAAAAACAAATTGTTTAGTAAAGGAATTTTGCAAATAGGTCCTCATACTTGTAAGAAATAGTATTTTATGAAAAACGCTTAAAAACATAAGTATGAAAGCGTGTGTGTGATAACCTAATAGCTTCAAGTGAAATCAATAACTCTTTGCCTACATTCTAGCACTAGAGAGAAAATAAAAACTAGCTAATATCCTCACATAGGATACAATTCTTGAGTCTTAATATAGCTTGATATGGATGAAGCTTCTATATGAATTTTGTTGTTCTTGAAATAACATAGCTTCATCACTATGCCTCCTCCTCCTTTGGATATCATCGTTGTAGCGCATATTCCATCCAATCCTCCATTTGTGGTACTAATAAGCTTGATATATGAATTCACTACATTTACACTCAATAAGCCATTAGTACCGATAATGGTGGTTGTAAAACATCATTAAAACATAAGAGCAAACAATCTCCCCCTTTTTGATAATGACAACTAACCATTATATGAGAGCAAAAATAAATATAGCTTATAGATAGGTGCTCCTCCTATCTATGAGCTCCCCCTAAATATGTGCAACAAATGAGGAGATTTCTCTCCCCCTTTGGCACCATCAAAAATGGGGTAAAGAAAAATACAAAATGCAAATGCAAAATGGAACTAAACAAGCAAGCAATGAGAACTTTCACATATTGCATAAGCCCAAACCATTTCTTATGCGATAGAAATCATCCTCACTAAGAGGCTTAGTAAATATATCCGCTAGTTGAGATTTTGTGTCAACAAATACTAGGGATACATCTTGTCGCTCTACATCATCGTGTAAGAAATGATGGCGCACATCAATATGCTTGGTTCTTGAATGCAAAACCAAATTCTTGGAAATATTTATAGCACTAGTGTTATCACAAAAGATTTTTATGTTTTGAAAACTCAAATCATAGTCAACTAAGCTTTGTTTCATCCATAAAACTTGAGCACAACATAAACCGACGGCAATGTATTCCACTTCCGTAGTGGACAATGCAACACAATTTTGTTTCTTGGAAGCCCAAGAAACAAGTGAATTTCCTAAGAATTAGCATGTTCCACTCGTACTCTTGCGATCTACCTTACACCCGGCAAAGTCGGCATCACAAAAACCATATAAATCAAAAGAGGTGCTTTTTGGATAAAATAAACCAAGATTAAAAGTTCCATTAATATACTTAATGATCCTTTTAACCGCAATTAAATGAGATGCTTTAGGAGATGCTTGAAAACGTGCACATGCACACACACTAAACATGATATCGGGTCTACTAGCGATAAGATAAAGAAGACTACCTATCATACCTCGGTATAGTTTTTGGTCCACGTCCTCACCACTTTCATCCGCATCAAGCTTAACACTTGTACTCATGGGAGTAGGTGCATGCTTAGAATTCTCCAAATTGAATTTATTTACTAATTCCTTTGCATACTTGCTTTGAGAAATGAATATCCCATCCTTAGTTTGCTTGACTTGGAGCCCGAGAAAGAATGTAAGCTCTCCCATCATGCTCATCTCAAAATGATATTGCATAACCTTAAAAAATTCCTTACACAAAGATTCATTAGTAGCACCGAAAATGATATCATCAACATATATTTGAACTAAAATAAAATTATTTTTCCTTTTTCTCACAAAAAGAGTGTTATCAATTGTTCCTTTTGAAAAACCATTTTCAACAAGAAAACTAGAGAGGCGAGCATACCAAGCTCTACGAGCTTGTTTCAACCCATATAAAGCTTTTTGAACCCGGTAACATGATTAGGAAAAACATGATCAATAAAACCGGGGGGTTGCTCAACATATACTTCCTCTTCTATAAAACCATTTAAAAAGATACTTTTAACATCCATTTGAAATAGTTTGAAGTTTTTGAAACTAGCAAATGCCAAAAACATCCTAATAGATTCTAACATTGCAACCGGTGCAAATGTTTCATCATAGTCTATGCCCTTCTCTTGATTGTATCCTTAGGCAACCAAACGAGCTTTATTTCTAGTAACAATGCCATGTTCATCAAGTTTGTTTCTAAAAACCCATTTAGTACCAATAACACTAGCATTGTTAGGTCTAGGAACTAATTTCCAAACATCATTTCTTGTAAAATTGTTTAATTCTTCATGCATAGCCAAAACCCAAAATTCATCATTTAAAGCATCATTAATCTTTTTAGGTTCTAGTTGAGATAGAAAAGCAACATTACCACACTCACTCAAGACTTTTGAGCGAGTAACAACTCCTTTTGAAGGGCTCTCAATAATTTGTTCATTTGGATGGTTTGATGCAAATTTCCAAGTTTTTGGAAGTTTAACTTGTTCATGAGCATTGGAGCTATCCACATCCTTTTGAGCTTCTATAGAGGGAGTATTATTGATTTGTAAAAAGTCCAATCCTCCTTCAACCTTATCATCATCATCTTTCCTAGGTAAAACAACTTGAGAGCCAACATTAGTCTCATCAAAAGTAACGTTTATAGATTCTTCAACAACGAGATTTCGTTTATTGAAGAACCCTATAAGCCTTACTTCGAGGTTCATAACCCAAGAAAATACCAACATCAATTTTGGAATCAAATTTGTCATGATGATCTTTCGTATTTAAAATAAAACATTTGCAACCAAAGATACGAAAATAACCAATAAAAGGAGTTTTTCCATAATAAAGTTCATAAGGAGTTTTCTTAAGCTTTGGTCTAATCAAAACACGATTTAAAACATGGCAAGCCGTATTGATGGCTTGTGTCCAAAAATATTTTGGCAAATCAAAAGAATTTAGCATAGTACGTGCCATCTCTTGAATGGTGCGATTTTTCCGTTCAACAAGACCATTTTGTTATGGTTTCTAGGAGCGAAAAACATGTGAGTTATACCATGATGAGCACAAAAATCATAGAAATAATCATTTTGGATTTCACCTCCATGATCACTTCTAATTTTCACAACTTTCAAATCCTTTTCATTTTCAATTCTTTTAACATGATTAGAAAATTCTTCAAAGCAGTCATTTTTATTTGCAAGAAATATTGTCCATGTAAAACGTGAAAAATCATCAATAATCACAAAAACATAGTGTTTCCCTCCAAGAGAGGTAACACGCATAGGACCAAACAAATCAAGATGAAGTAATTGTAAAAGTTTGGAAGTTGATACCTCATTGATAGATTTGAAAGAAGATTTAGTTTGTTTACCTTTGGCACAATCCTCACATGTGCTATCTTTGATGAAGTGCAAATTTGGTAACCCTTTTACAAGATTTCTCTTAGACAACTTTGATATCAAATCCATATTTGCATGTCCAAGTCTCTTATGCCAAATCCAAGGGTTTTCATCAATTGCCGCAAGGCACTTCACATCTTGATTCACTAGTTCATTCATCTCAAAAATGTATACATTAGATTTGCGATTTGCAATAAAAACGATTTTTTCATCCATACTAATGATGCATTTATCCGGTTTAAAGGAAATATCAAAACCTTTATCACTTAATTGGCTAATGCTAAGAAGATTATGATTCAAGTCATTTACCAAATAAACATCTTCTATAACGGGTGAGGGTTTCTTACTAATAGAATCAACACCAATGATTTTACCTTTCTCACCACCACTGAAGGAGACGCTACCTCTTTCAATCCTTGATAGGGTTGCAAAAAACTCTTTGTTGCCCGTCATATGATGTGAGCAACCACTATCAAGGTACCACATATCCTTACGTCGTTGCCGTGAAGTTCCCTACAAGAGATGAAGATGAAGATGTAGTAGCTTTAGGTACCCAAGTCTTGGGTCCTTAGTGGTTAGTAGTCTTGGTACCTTTGGGTACCCATGTCAATCCATAAAATTCAAAGTTATCTTTAATTCTACAATGAGTAGAAATATGACCATGTTTCATACAATATGTGCACACAAAATTTCTCTTGTGTGTATGAGCATGAGATCTATGAAACCTATTTCTACCATGATGATGATAATTAGCATGAGCATGAGTGGGTCTAATCCTACCACTCTCAATTTCAAGTCTCTCAATCTTAGATCTTAATTGTTTGTTTTTAAAATCAAGATCTCCAAGCAATTCATCTTTTAATGCAAGAAAGGTTTGTAATTGTTCAAGCTTAATATCACAAGAAGCATGCAACTTTTTAAAAGAAGAAAATTCTTTTGACATTCTTTTAAATTTAAAGTTCAATTCTTCTAGAGTGGTAGCTAGATCACATTGCATGTAAAATGATTCACTCTTGGTGTCGGATATTACCTCATGTTCAAGAGCCATGAAGCAAACGTTGGGATCATGAAGAGCAAGTTTAGCTCCATCTTCATTGCTATCCGAGTCGCTTGGTTCGGATTCCTCCCATCCGGCATACATGGCCTTCTTCTTCTTGTATTTCATGTACTTCTCCTTGAGCCTTGGGCAATCCTTAGCGATGTGGCCCGGTTCATTGCATTCAAAACATTTTCCTACACGAGAAGGAAATTTGTTGTTAGATCGTGGGTTAAATTTCTTGTTCATTTTTATGAGTCTAGAAATTCTTCTAGAGAGATGAGCCACTTCTCTAGAAAATTCAACTTCACTATCCGATGACGGAGAGGAGTAATCACTAGCTCCTTTGAGAACTATGGTCTTCAATTTTGGTGATGGCTCCTCAACTTCTCGTGAGGGCACTTCCTCCTTCTCCTTTCCCTTGAGCACCAAAAAATGTTAGGGTGTCAAAATCTTATTGATTTTTAAATCAAGAGTTTTTTTAGTGTTTTTATTTTTCAATTCTTGGATTTAAAAACATTTTTTTAAAATTTTGAAATTAAAAACAATTTCTTTTGGTCAATACTTTTCTTTTCATTTTATTGACTCTGTTTTTTATGAGAGGTTTGTGTTTGAGCAACCTCTCGGATCTATTGGTAATTTATTTCCAAATGATGTTTACCGGGTGCAGAAAAGTTTTATATGGGTTGGAACAAGTTCCAAGAACTTGATATGGTTGCTTCTTTTTTTTATTGTCGGATATGATAAAAATTAATTTTTGGTTTGTTTTATCATAAACATTTGATTTTTGGCCTTTGAATCTTTGATTATTATTTTTGAATATTTTTTGATATATTTATGTTTAAGACCTTTTATAACACTTTCTCTTAATGATACATATCTAAGTGTTTACTTGGTCTCTTTGTATGTGAGTTATGATTAGCACGTTTTTATCTATGCTTGCTCACATGATTGTCTTAGTATTTCATTTCATACATTCTTTGTGGCATTTTGATAGGGGGAGCTTATTCCCTATAATTGTTTTATACTCACCTATGCTAAGTTGTAGGGGGGCATACACTCTTTTATTTCTTATTGTTTTCCCCATTTTGATGTTGACAAAGGGGGAGAAACAAGTCTATTGTGAGTTTATCTTGCCTTTTTTTATGCATGAAAATTATATTTTATATATCCATTTGATATCACGCATATTTATATATTCTTTGTGTAGATTGATTATATCTTGCCTTGTTTTTTATGCTTGAAGATTATGTTTTATTTATTCATTTGGTATCATGCATATTTATTTACTCTTTGGGTAGATTGTTTATCATCATTAAAAAAGGGAAGATTGTTAGCTCTCATATATATGAGCCTACTCTCTAATCTTGTTTTGATGATTTACAAACAATTCCTAACGTGTGTCGAATGTTTGAAATTACTTGTTAGTTATTCTACACAAAGATCCTAGATGGAGGTTGGATGGATTGCTCCATAACAATGACATTCAATAGAGGTTGACGGAATATCGGAATGAAGTCATTTGTAATTCAAAGTTAAATTTAAGATCAAGCTTCATCTGTAACCAATACGATCTCTATTGAAGATCAATAGCTTGGGTATAGTGTTTATAGTGTTTGCAGTATAGGTTTATACTTTGTGTGTTAATGCTTAAAGCTCAAACAACACACACACGATTTCTTGGTTTACCCATTTTTTTATTTATCCACAACCATAAGTTTTTTCAAACTATAGATACATTTATAAACATCTATTTATGTGGATAAGTTTTTTTGGTTTAGCTATATAGATATGAAACAAATAAACAAATTCATATACATACTCATATGTTCCATATCTTGCCAAAAGTGGAAATATATTGTATTTCTTGATTATAGACTTAATGAAAATATTTTATATCTTATCAAGTCTATAAATTCATTAGAAATTGTTTCAAAACATGTTTGAACTTATTTTGTGTAAATCAAGTTATTTACAAGTTCATATTTATGTGATTTTGCAAAATGATGAGATTTCACAATTAGGAACTGTAAATTGTTAAATTCTTTTTGTAACATGTTTATTTTCATATTTATAAATATTTTTCAAAGTTTTTTATTTTTGGAATTTATTTTCTATTTTTAAAGGCACTTCAAAAATCAGATTTCATACATGAACAATGCCTATGCACGTTTACAAGCTGACATATACCTCTGACAAGTTGACTTATGAACTGTTCTTGAAATTGAAGTTAATTTCTGCTGAGTCGACTTATAAACCTATAAGTCGACTTATGCAATGATGAGTCAACTTATAATTTTTACAAGTTGACTTATATGTGCTGTTTAGCCAGTAACAACTAGTTTTATAAGTCGACTTATGTACTATAGCAAGTTGACTTATAACACTGTAACGACTAGTTTTTCAGACTTCCTAATTTTTTGGGCTTTTGTCTTTTTGCTTGTTTTCTCTTGATTTTTAGGGTTGTTTCATAAGCCTATATATACCCTATGCCCTCATACTATAGAATTTACTTAAGAAAAGTTTAAAACAAGTTTACAAGTGGTTTTAGGGTGTTTAAAGTTTTTGTTTCAAGTTTGGTTTATGTGAAGAAGTTTTTACAAGAGGAAGAAGAGATCATCATTTTATGTTTGGGCTTTCATCTCATCTCTCTCACTCTTGTTTTTCATTGGAGTAGTTTTCTAAACTCAATCTCTAGCTATTTATACGTTTGATTGTCTATCATTTCCATAATCTAGACTTTAATTGAGTTTATATTTCATTTTCACTCATTGTTTACACACACCTAGTTGAGCTTAAGTATTTTCATACATAGTATAATTGGGGTTGTGAGTTTGTAACATTGTGTGTGGGCTAACATTGAGTTCTCATATATTATAGAGAACAAATATTTTTCTTGTGCTTAATTGTGAGATCACTTTGTAATACATAAGTACACCAAGAGGAGTGTGTGGTGAGAGACATGGTCGATACTAAGAGGAGTGGCATCAGTAGTAAAGACTAGGGAGAGGTGGTAAAACTGAGCACTTGAGGGAGGTGACAAATGAGAGACCAACACTTGTGGTTGTAGTGTGTGATTACATTGTGAGTGATTGTGAAAGTTTCTGGTGAGCTAGAAAATCGATTGTGAGGTGTAAACATTCTCGGTTAACATTGAAAACTGATTGTGATCGTGGAGTTCCCCTTGGGAGTGTGGAGCGGAGACGTAGGTTGAGGGTGATCGAACTCCGTGATCATATTGTGTGTTTGTATTTTGCCTTAGCGTATTATTTGTGCTTATTGTTCATTCCATTCTATATCGCCTTTGTCTCATGTTTATTTCACCCTTAGTTAACATCCTTCCTCACATATCTTGTTGTATATCAAAATTGCTAGGATATTGTTAATTAGTTTTAATTTGATATTAATATCGGATTAGATTAGCATATTACTCTATTCACCCCCCTCTAGGGCAATTTTAGCGAGGATTGTACCTACCATTACCAATGCTTTCTAGACTGTGAGAGAGCATCTCTATGGATTTCTTAGGAGGGTTGCCAACGTTCAAGCATGAGCATGACTATTTGTACGTTGTGGTGGACCGATTCAGCATGGTGGTGAACTTGATTCCTTGCAAGATGACCGTGAGAGGAGCGGGTGTAGTGTAGTCTTTCTTTGAGCTTGTGTGGAAATGATTTGGGTTACCGAGTTTGATTATTTCGTATTAGGATAGTCGGTTTCTCGGGCATATTTAGGATTTTTTGTGGATTTTGATGGCCAGTAGATTGAAGAAGAGCACGACCTTTTATCCAAAACAAATGGACAAACAGAGGTAGTCAACCGGACTATGGTGCACATGTTGAGGGGGTATAATTCTAGGCATCCCAAGACTTGGGATGAGAGCTTACCATATCTTCAGTTTGCATTCAATCTAGCTATTTATGGATATTCGGGAAAGTCACCGTTTGAGATGTGCTACGGATTCTTACCGCCAAGTCCGTTCGATCTCGTGTTTCAAGTGAAGCTATGGCCGACGACAATAAAGTGAGTAAAAGACAACAAGCTCAGTAATTTCTGGAGAAGATTGCACATATTCACACTACGATTGAAGCTCAATTGAAGAAGTCATAAGCTAAGTACAAGGGGAAGCATGATCAACATCGAGTTCCTTGTAACTTTGGCAAAGGTGACATGGTGTGGCTAAAGTTGAGTAAGGAGTGACTAAATGGAGAAGGGAAGAAGTTGAAGCCTATACGATATTGTCAATTTTAGATTCTCGATCAAATCTGTGATAACACCTTCAAGCTAGATTTGCCACCTTACTTAGGCATGTATTCGGTGATCAATGCCAACTACTTGAAGTTGATCGAGCATCCATTCTTAGACAATGAGGGTGACGACAAAGTGATCTTGCCGCATATTGAAGACTTATGGTTTGATAGAGAAAAGACGATGAAAGATGATTCCATTTGGGGGCGGAAGGTGGTCACGACTAGACGGGGGACGAAGAAGTCATTTCCTGTTGAACGTCAAGGTCAGGTTACTAGCAAAGCTAGGTGGTTCAACAAAGAAGGAGGGGCTCGAGAGTTCCCTCAGCGAAAGTTCTAATTTGAATGGGACTTCAAGTTCTTAAAGGGGGCGGGGCCCGCCGCGGAGCCATGATACATGTGTATCTTCTTCTCTGTTTCGGGAGCTTAGCGATCCTCATGGTAACTTGAGGATATAAGTATCAGGTTGAAGTGTGAAGTGAAACGGTGAAACACAAAATGGAAGCGTGTTGTTTTTAGTTCATAAGTCGACTTATGGTTAGCATAAGTTGACTTCTGGTTAGCATGAGTCGACTTACGAAACCTACTTTAGTTATAAAAATGTTTTTGCTGAGTTGACTTGTTGACTTATGTAAGCATAAGTCAACTTAAGGGGGTTGTGCATGTTTGTGCACGTTTTCGACTATTTATGAGTCGACTTACGAAACCTATAAGTCAACTCATAAGTCGACTTATGGAACCCGTAAGTCGACTTATAACGGGTTGGATTGATTTTCTAGATTCCTGCTGGGATTTGGTTTCTAGGATTTGTATAAATTTAAACCCTTTTATTTAGGGAGCAGAATTTTGTGAGATTTGAGATTAGAGAGGATTGTTCTCTACTCTAGAGAGATTGTGAGAGAGATTTGTAATGCAATTGATACTCATAATCTAGAGAAGGTATTTTCCTTCGCCAAACCGAATTATCTTGTGTTTTCTATTGTCTTATTCTCAAACCACCTTTGATAATTCCATGATCAAAGGTGCTCGTACGGCGACTCGTATCATGATGTGAGCTTCTCTATCCTTTAACATTACCACATGATGCTTAACCTAGCCAAATACGCCTTCAAGTTCCAATCAGGAAAATTCTTGGGGTTCATAATCACCCAAAGAGGCATTGAGATCAACCCTTGAGAAGATAGTTGCTATAGAGCAGTTACTCGAGCCTCGCACATTAAATGACATCTAGAGGATGAATGGAAAGATAGCCACACTGGGTCACTTCCTCTCCAAATCAGTTGAGTGGAGCCATGTTTTATTTTAAATTCTGAGAGGAAGAAAGGAGCTAAAGGCGAGTAAGGACTAGACAGCAGAGTGCATCACCACCTTCAGAGATCTCATGACCTACTTGAGCACTAAGCCGCTGTTGAATTAGCCTAAAGAGGGGAAGACCATTTATCTATACCTAGCCATCTCTCCTGAAGCCATCAGCTTTGTTTTGTTTCAAGAGGAGGATAAGACCCAGAAGCCGGTGTACTACATCAGCCGGATATTAAAAGCCGGTGTACAATCAAAGCCCAAGCCTTGGCCGACTTCCTCTATGATCCCTGATTTGTGAGTCTCGGAGTCCAAGAATGTATGTCGAGCCTCCAAGGCCTGGACGGTCTCCTGGGTCACTTCCTGAGTCGACTGTTCTTCCACAAAGTCAAATTATAGGTCTTTAACCTTTAAGCTGTCCTTCTGAGTGCTTTCTTATGCGTCGAGTTAGGCGTGCTTCTCAACCTCAACCTCCTCCACCAAGTACTTGATACAGCCATCCTGCTCGACAATCTTATTCTGGTAATGGTCAATCTCTTCATTCAACTTGGTACAGATTGCTTGGAGTGATGTCCTGAAGCCCCTTGATCACATCATCCCTCATCTCCAGCTCCCACCATAGCCTGCCTTCATTCTGGCTCCAAGTCGCAAGCTCAACCTCTAAAGTGGTGACATTTTTCTCTCCAGCCTCCCTAGTTGCCCTTTTGGCTGTCATAGCCTTCTCAAATTTGACAAAGAGCCTCTATGCGAAGGAGAGCTGAGTGAGGAGGTCTAGCTCGATCATAGCACCCTGTAGAAGATAGCCCTTAAGGGCTAGATGCAGACTGGTGCAAGGCATCTTCTACATTATCTCCACAACACTCAGGAGCTAACTACTCTTGGGCCTAGACCTGAGCTATACCCAATGTGAGGATAGAGTTCTCCCTATCAAGAGGCCTGGCAGGGACAAACTTGTCACCCTCCGTAAGCTCCTCTTGATGTGTAGAGGCTCCCCCAGCTCGCCCATCAACATGTTTTAGAGCTCGGCCCACACTTAGTTGTTGACCTAAAAGTTGAAATGGCAAAATGGATAGTTGAAGCCCCCTCTGACACTAAGGTGGCATTAGTCTTTGGCAGCCTCCTGCCGGCTGGGGTATAGCCGCCTCCAATCCCGTAACACTTGATGCCTCTATAGGCTCTTTACCTGGCCTGTGGGCAGCCTCGAATAAAGTAGTTAGCATTGCTAACTTCCTAGCTCAAGCTATGGCTACGGCCTACTCAGTGTCTTGATTGTTGCAAGAGGATTTAGTGAATTGATCTCTACGATTGGTTTGGAGGAGAGGCCTCATCAAGGATAATTAACTTTGGCGGTTGGAGAGGAAGGGTGGCAAGCTATAGGCAGAGGAGGGGTGGCAAGCTATTAGCCCTCCTTAGGATTTGCCTCAGGAGCCTCCACCTTCACCGCCCAGTCAACTTGAAGCCGCTCAGCCGGCACATTAGCCTTTGCCTCTTTCTCAGCCTCCTCCTCTTATAGTTCAACTTCTTCACTTAGGAGGAGGCGCTGGGTCTAGCTAACTTTGCGACAATCTCTGGGGTCCCTAAACACAAGCTGTTCAGCTCTTCGGGGGCCAGGTCACTCTAGGCATTGAAAATTGTCTAGGTGATAAAGCTTGCCTAACTATCCCCACTTGGCAAAAGCTTAGGCTTGTGTGCATTCAACATAGCCTAACAACCCTCGCCTGTTCATTGAGCTCTCTCGCAGAGCTCAACCACGCCCAATTATTAAGCTCACCTATAGAATTCAATCTCGCCTAATTATCTCACCCTCAGAGTTCAATTTTGACTAATTATTGAGCTCACCCGCAGAGCTCAATCTCGCCCAATTAATGAGCTCGCCCGCAGAGCTCAATCTTGCCAATTGTTGAGCTCGCCCTTAGAACTCAACCTTGCCTATTTATTGAGCTTGCTCGCAGAGCTCAATCACCCCAGCTCATTGAGCTCGCCTATAGAGCTCAATCTAGCCTATTATTGCGCTCGCCCGCAGATCTCAATCACCCCTATTCATTAAGCTCGCCCGTAGAGCTCAACCTCGCCTATTTATTAAGCTCACCCGCAAAGCTCAATCACCCCTGTTTCTTGAGCTCGCCTGTAGAGCTCAGCCTCGCCTGTCTATTGAGCTTGCCTGCAAAGATCAATTACCCCTGTGTATTGAGCTAGCCTGTCAAGCTCAACCTCGCTTGTTCATTGAGCTCGCCCACAGAGCTCAACCACACCCAATTATTAAGCTCTCCGCAGAGCCCAATCTCTCATTGTATTGAGCTCACCAGTACGAGCTCAATCTCACCTTAATACTTCGCTCGCCCGCACGAGCCAAGCATGCCTGCAGGGAGTTCACTCTCACGAACTCCGCTTGCTAACGAACGCTAGCTCACACGTTAGAGGGGCCCACCAGCTCGCCTGCAAGCTCGCCTAAGCATTCAGATAGCTCTCGAGCTTGCCCGTAGCTTTGCCAGCCTTGCTTGAGCAACGCAAGTGGGCTGCTTGCTTGTGGGAGTGGGCCTACCCACTTCCCACGTCCTAGGTGATGATGAGTCATGGCTCTCATCACCCCTATAGTGGTCATATCCCACATCTAGGGGAGGGCATGGTGCTCCTCACCCATTGGTGGTCATATCCCACAAATTAAGGGACGGTCCATGCCATCCCTTACCTATTTAAAGCCTCCTTTAGCCAACATGAGAAGGCTTGGCATTTTTATTGGGGCCTGGCATTTTATTGAGGCTGGTATCTTGGAGATAAAAAAAGATAGGAACTCTTCTAAAGGCTCTTCACACAGAGGCCTTAATTTGGCTTGGCTTGGGAGAACGTTCCTAGCTCCTTGTTTGGATTGTTGAAGTAGATTCAATCTAAACTCTCGGATTTGAGGCTCACTAGCTCTCTACAAACTCTTATATTATAGCTGTAAGACCCCGTTGATTTTGATGATTCATATATGTAAATATTAGTGAAACATAATATTTAATATATAACAAATATCATTAGGGTTGGGTTGTGCATGACAACTAGTATTTTGAGCTTATGAGGATGAGGATATGCCTCAGGTATGAGGATGACTTGCAAGTTTGCAAATCGTGTGCAAAAGAAATCGAAGTATGCAGATTTTTGTTCATGAGTCGACTCATAACATATCATGAGTCGACTGATCAGGTTGAGTCGACTCACGCCTGTCATAAGTCGACTCATGATATCGAGTCCTGTTCCCATTTTCTTTCTGCTGAGTCGACTCATAATTTATGAGTCGACCCATGAGTCATGAGTCGACTCATGACATATCATGAGTCGACTCATCGATGATTTTCTGGGTGTTTTCGGGTCGGGTTTGCTGGGTTTCGGGTCAGGTTTCTATTGGCTTATATATACTTCCCCTACCCGAAAACACTCATTCTTCATCAGTAAACCCTAGAGAAGCCCTAGCTTCCTCTCCCCCTCAAAACCCTAGCTCGTTTTTGGAATTCTTGGGCGATTTTTGGAGGATTTTAGCAGCTTCTTGTGGATTTGCAGCGAGGGGGATTGTTATTCTTCGCATTTGAGGCGAGTAGCATCTCACCCAATCCCTTCCCTATGTTTTTATGTATTTATAAACGTTTTTAATGGGATTTATTGAGCCTAAGACTTATTTTCCAGTATAAATCAATGTTCTTGATAGGGTGAATGTTAGAAATCATGTG
>BQKN01063751.1:41900-56505 GCA_022839385.1 Asparagus kiusianus | reverse complement strand
TGGTTTCACCTCGGACTGCAGCCTTGTGTGAACCCAGGGGCGTCACAATAGCTCTCTCTCTCTCTCTCTCTCTCTCTCTCCAAGCTCGTGACTATGCCTGACGGTGACATATGTGTCAAATACACACAAATTATATGCACCAATCCTTGGAGCCTTTGCACCCTTCAACCACTTCATGGCCATGCGAGACATGGGGAATGGATAGTATTGGTCCTATTTTTCCACCATCAGTTAAATGTGACCGCTTCATCCTGGCGATTATGATTACTTCTCAAAGTGGGCCGAAGCGGTTCTACTCAAAGAAGTAAAGACGAGCGACGTCGTCAAATTCATCAAATACCACATCATCTACTGATATGGTGTTCCTAGGCAAATCATGCATGACAATAGCCCTCAGTTTGTCAGCAACACATTCATCAAATTTTGCAGAAAGTTCAAAATAGGAGGCCTCTCGTCAACAACATATAATCCTAATGCAAACAGATTGGTTGAAGCCTTCAACAAGACAATTATTAAGATTTTGTCAAAGCTTGTGAGGACCAACAAACAAGACTGGGATGACAAATTAGGCGAAGCTCTCTAGGCCTATCGTACCATAGTCTGCATGCCTAATGGGGCAATCCCATATTCTCTGGTGTATGGATATGAAGTCGTTCTCCCATTAGAAATCCAAATTCCATCCCTTTGTATTTCCCTCGCAACGGGGATAACGACGAAAGAACAACATCAAAAATGTCTTGAAAAACTTGAGATGTTAGATGAAAAGCGCTTGAAAGCTCAACAACAAATTGAGTTCTACCAAGCCAGAATCTCCAAGACCTTTGACAAGAGAGTCTGACAACATAGCTTCAAAGAAGGAGAGTTGGTTCTTACCGTCTAGCGACCAATGATTCTCAATTCTAAGAAAAAAGGAAAATTCCAACCCAAATGGGAAGGACCGTTTGTAGTGGAGACAATTTATTAAAACGGCGCGTTTCGCCTGATCACCCAAGACGATGATAAACTAATAATGCCGATCAATGGGAAGTTCCTAAAGAAGTACTATCCCTAGTTCATTCGGGATAACCCATTTGGCAGGAAGTTCTTATAGAATACTACGCATAGCATTCTTAAGGATAACCCGAGATCAGCTGATTATTCTAGATAAAAATCAATCATCTAAATAATCCACTCTTAATCATAAAAAAATGATTAAGAACCTCCCACTATGGCTGTTTAATCATGTTCAAAATGATTAAAACCCTCCCACTATGACTTTCAGAGCCTTCTTTCATTGAGATGAGATTCAATGACTTAATCCAATTAATCTTTTTCTCACGAAACCCTATTGTTAAATTGTGGAGTGCTTGATGACTCACAGTTGTCCACTATAAAATCCCTCACCGATCAAATCAACTAATGGTTGGTCCACAAAAATTCCTCGTGGTTAAATCCACTCAAACTCCCGCTGTGTCCAAGCCTTTAATGTTGGCCATTTTATTTTGATGATGTTTAACAAACAATTTATCACTAATATTGTTTATCGAGTGTTTGTGTTTATCTATTTATTGTAGACAAATAATATGTTGGAGGATGGATAGAATCGAGTATTCACGATCATATCCAATGGAGGTTGGCGGAATAGTGATTGAAGCCTATGCAATTCAAGTTCAAGATCCAAGTTTAAGCTTCATCTGAAAGTGTACTAAGACGAGCATATTGAAGATTCCAAGCTTGGGTAAATAGTTTAGGGTTTATACTTGTGTATTAATACTTAGAGCTCAATATCACACACACACACATTTGGTTTATTTATCGCTATTTTGGTTTATTGACTTAACTACATTATTTTATATCTTTTATCAAGTCTATAAATCTATTGGTAAGGTTTAAAAACATTGTTTAACTCAAAAGGTAAAAATCAAGAAGTTTATATACACATGTATTTATAATTTTGCAAAATAGTAAGTTTTTACAAATACTAACTGATATTTCAAAAATTCCTTCTTTAACATGTTTATTTTCATATTTATAAATATTTCCCAAAGTTTTATTTATTTTGGAGTTAATTTGTTATGTTTAATTGAATTTACAAAATCAAGTTTTAATAAGTTCATGTTCGTGCATGTGTTCGTACATGTTTTTGCAAAACAGACTAGTTCTCACAAATAGGAAATGAAAATTAAAAAATTATTTTTTTAACATGTTCTATTATAGGTTTTTAACCTTTCCTAAAATTTTATCATTTTTGTAGCTGATTTACTATATCAATTTGATTTTACAAAATTGGGTGTTTTAGCAGTTTTTAGAATCTGAAATATCTATGTTCAAACATTTATTTATCACAAATGGGTAGTGATATTTCAAAAATTCTTTCGTTAACATGTTCATCTACATGTCTAGAAATGTCCTTCAAAATTTTATGATTGTTGGAGTTGATTTACTATTTTTAATTAATTTTATAAATCTAGCTACGCAAATATTCCAGAATCTGCCAAAACTGTCAACGGTCGACTTTATCAGTTGACAGATGACATCATCAGTCGACTGATGACATGTTTTTAGCCTATAACGGCTAGTAACGGCTATTTTTTATTTTTGTGAGTTTTTAAGGGTTTTTGGCTGGTTTAAGAGGCTATAAAAAGCCCTCAACTTTTATTGTTTCACATGGATGTTTAAGGGAGTTTGAAAAGAGTTTGTTTCAAAGTTTTAAGTGTGTTTAAGTTTGGTTTTCAAGTTGGTTTATGTGAAGGAGTTTACTCAAGATGAGGAGATCATCTATTTGTTGTTTGGGCTTCAACCTCATCTCTCTCTCTTGAATTCTAGAGAAGATTTTCTAAACTCAATTCTAGCTTTACATTTATATTTGTTTGATTATCATTTTTATTAAGCTAGAGTTTATATTGAGTTTATATTTGATTTACTTATTGATTACACACACACCCCTTGAGCTTTTAGTATTCTCACATTGAGTATATTTGGGTTGTGTGGAGTGTATCATTGAGTGTGAGCCTACATTGAGTTCTCATCTATTGTAGAGAACAAATTTGTTGTATTGTGAGCCTATTTATAAAGATCACTTTGTAATACACTTGTACACCGAGAGGAGTGTGTGGTGAGAGACGGGGTCGATTCCAGGAGGAGTGGTGTCGGTTGTAAAGCCTAGAGAGAGGTTGTAGATCCGAGCAGTTGAGGAAGAGGACACGGTCTAGGCCAACACTTAGAGGGTGTAAAGTGTGATTACAAGAGTGTGAGATTGCAGAGTTTTTGGTTAGCTAGAAAACCGTATTGTGAGATATAAATGTTTTTCGGGTAAGCATAGAAAACCCAATGTGATAGTGGATTTCTCCCCAGGAGTGGGGAGCGGAGACGTAGGATGGAAGGTCAGAACTCCGTGATAATCTTTGTGTGTTTGTGATTGTCTTGGCATCTCACTTGTGCTTATTGCTCATTTCATTCTTGTCTCCATTATCTATTGCTCATAGTGACCACTATCTTGTTTGTGTTTATATTATCCTTAGTTTCATATCCTTGCACATATATCTCATATATATATCATTGTTAGTATATTGCCATTTGTTCATATTGTATATTCTTGCTCATAACATATTGTATATCTATCTTGCAAGAATAATATTTGAATTAGTTTTAAATCGGTATAAAATTTGATTAGATTAGCATAAGACCCAAATCACCCCCTCTAGGGTCTAACAATTAGTATCAAAGCTTAGTGCTCTTTGATTTAAGGTCTAATCGTCTTGAGTTAAAGATCCAAGTTATCATTTTGTACTAATCTAGTTTTGATTGCATTTGCCTTGCTTGCATATATACATTATAGATATGCATGATGCATCTAGTTTAGGTTATGCCATCAATATTACTCCTAGATTACATAATTTTTTCTATACCTAATGTTAGATTTAAACTTTTTGTTCGATCTAGACACTTTGATTTTTGGGAAATTATAGATGATGGTTATATTGTGCCCACTTTGGAGAAGTCCAAGTGGAATAAAAATGATCATTGAATGTTTACAATGAAAAGATTTTGTTAGAATATTTGCTAAATGCTTTTGATTCATCTATGTCTAACAAGCTTGTTCATTTTGATAGTGTTTACACCTTATAGAAATTTATTGAAGCACATCAAGGGGACTTGGAGGCGATCCGACAAACTTTGGAGGATCCCGCTTCAAGTTCAAAAGGAGCATCATGCACGCGCGCACTAGGCGATAGCCCTAGTGAGGTTTACGAGTTTGAATCTATTAATGATTTACCTAATGATGAATTCTCTTGGGCATCTAAGAGATTATTGTATGCCTATAACAAATTGCATAAAGATTTTATTAATTTACAAAGAAAGCATGATGCATTAAAATCTGATCATGAGAAGTTAGCTTCCAAATTTAATATCATTACTCAAGAAAATGATGCTCTTAAAGAAAACAATGATATGTTAAATTTGGAAAACAATAATTTTAAAATTGGATATTACTAACTTGACTCATGACAAAAGTAATGCCATGTTAGAAGTTGAGAACATAAAAAATAATATTTCTTCTTTTATAAATGACTATTTATGTTCTACTTCTAATAAAAATACATATGTGCCCAATAATGAAGATTTGAATCTTGTGAATAAACGCATTTCATCTTTAGATTCAACTTTTAGAATATGCATTGATAACCATAAAAAACTTATGGACAAGTGTGCTAAATCTAGTGCTACAAAGTCACCTATACACTATGCACACTTGTCCAGTAAAGTTTACAAATGCTCAATTTGCGGTCGTAAAGCCCACATTGCTAAATTTTGCTATGATGCACACAAATCTTCTAAGACTAATGCTTCTTGTGCATCTCATAAGGCTTCTTTATCACACACAAATGTACATGCACACACTCATAAAGTTCATCATAAGCATACTCTTGTGTTTAAATGTGATCATTGTGGTCGTTTGGTCATTTGGCCAAGTATTGTTTTGATTTGAAAAGAAAATCACGTTTGTCAAATGTTTCTAGTAGAACACGTGTTTAAATGTGATATTTTTGGTACATTTGGCCATTTGGCGAAGTTTTGTTATGACTTGAAAAAATATTCAAACTTGTCAAATTTCTCAAATAAACCACCTTTGTTTAATGATGTTTTACATTTGCAAAACAATTTAAAAGAAAAATCTTTGTTTGCAAATGGTTCCCGTGCACGAGCTAATGGTCCACAACAACAAATGGATCTCTTTCATTGCACATATTGCAATCGGAAGGGTCATTTGAGTGAATCTTGCTTTGACCATGTTAGTGTATCATATATGCCCAAGAGGGTTCATAACCCTAGGGCTTTGAGCTTTATTGATAGGGGTCATGTCCCTAAACAATCCGACACCAAGAATGCTTGAGTGCCAAAATGATTTTTAAACCAAGAATTTTAGTGTTTTTATTTTTCTTTTTCTTGGTTTTGTAAAATGTGCTTTAAAAACTTTTAATATGAAAACAATTTTTCTTTGATCAATTCCTTTATTTTCATGATTATTAGTTTCACTTTTGATGAGAGGTTGTGTTTATATATCCCCCTGAATTTATTAGGTATTTATTCCCAAACTTTATTTACCGAGTGCTAAAAATATTTATATGAGTTGAAACAAGCTCAAGAGCTTGATATAGTCCCCTCTCTCATTTGTGAAAATCAATAATGATTTGGTTTTATACTTTTAAAGATGATTTTTTATCCATAGTTCATGATTCTTGTACGTTTTGTAATCTTATTTTTGAACTATGAAAATTTTGTTTTGAATTGTTCTTTTGAATTCATTATATAGAACAAATAGATGATTCAAATTTTAATTGTGCCTTATAATGCATTCTATATTTGGTTTGACCAAGTTCTATAAAGAAAGCTTTTTTTATTGATCAAACATTATTTTTGGACTTAAATCTTGATTTATAATTTTCATTTGAGTGATTTGTTTTCATTTGAAAACTCTTTTTTCATGATCCTCATATTTACTGTTCTTTTGATTTCATAAATATATTTTTATACATGATCTTTATGTTTATAGACACACTATTTCAATGATACATCCACATGTGTTCTCTTTATCTTGATATATGTGAGTAATTTTTAGCATTTTTATCTATGCTAACTCACATGTGTGCCTTAGCCTTCATTTCATACATTCATGAGGCATTTTGATAGGGGGAGCAATCCCTATACTTATTTTATACTCACCCATGCTTATAGGTAGGGGGAGCTTTCGCTCTCTTCATTCTTGTTAGTTTCCCCTTTTTTGATGTTGTTAAAGGGGGGGGGGGAGGAATATTGTGAGTATATTCTTTTTGTTTATATGCATGATAATTAAAATATTATGAGTATATTCTTTTTGTTTATATGTATGATAATTACAATATTGTATATTCATTTTCTTTCATGCATATATACTTTTTGTAAATTGGTTGTCATCATAAAAAAGGGTAAGATTATTGGCCTCTTTGTTTTGATAATATTTAACAAACAATCTACCAGTAATGTTGTTTGTCTAGTGTTTGTGATTATCCATTTATTGTAGACAAACAATATGTTGGAGAATGGATAGAATCGGGCATTCACGATCATATCTAATGGAGGTTGGCAGAATAGTGGTTGAAGCCTATGCAATTCAAGTTCAATATCCAAGTTCAAGCTTTAACCGCAAGTGTACCAAGACGAGCATATTAGTTTAGGGTTTATACTTGTGTATTAATACTTAGAGCTCAATATCACACACACACACACATTTGGCTTTATTTATCACTGTTTTGGTCTATAAACTTAACGACATTATTTTATATCTTTTATCAAGTCTATAAATATTTTGTTAAGGTTTAAAAACATTGTTTAACTCAAAAGTCAAAAATCAAGAAGTTTATATACACATGTATTTATAAGTTTTGCAAAATAGTAAGTTTTCACAAATACGAACTGATATTTCAAAAATTCCTTCTTTAACATATTTATTTTCATGTTTATAAATATTTTCTAAAGTTTTATTAATTTTGGAGTTAATTTGTTATATTTAATTGAATTTACAAAATTAAGTTTTAATAAGTTCATGTTCATGCATGTGTTCGTGCATGTTTTTATAAAACAGACGAGTTCTCACAAATGGGAAACAACAATTAAGAAATTCTTTTTTTAACATGTTCTATTATAGGTTTGTAACCATTTCTCAATATTTTATCATTTTCGGAGTTGATTTACTATATCAATTTGATTTTACAAAATTGGGTATTTTAGCAGTTTTTAGAATCTAAAATATTTGTGTTCAAACATTTATTTATCAAACATGGGTAGTGATATTTCAAAACGTTTTCTCTAACATGTTCATATACATGTCTAGAAACATCCCTCAAAATTTTATAATTTTTGGAGTTGATTTACTATTTTTAATTAATTTTATAAATCTGGCTACGCAAATATTCCAGAATCTGCCAAAACTGTCAACGGTCGACATCATCAGTCGACTGATGACATCATCAGTCGACTGATGACATGTTTTCAACCTACAATGGCTAGTAACGGCTATTTTTTATTTTTGTGAGTTTTTAGGGGTTTTTGGCTGGTTTAAGAGGCTATAAAAAGCCATCAACTTTTATTGTTTCACATGGATGTTTAAGGGAGTTTGAAAAGAGTTTGTTTCAAAGTTTTAAGTGTGTTTAAGTTTGGTTTTCAAGTTGGTTTATGTGAAGGAGTTTACTCAAGAGGAGGGGATCATCTATTTGTTGTTTGGGCTTCAACCTCATCTCTCTCTCTCTTGAATTCTAGAGAAGATTTTCTAAACTCAATTCTAGCTTTATATTTATATTTGTTTGATTATCATTTTTATTAAGCTAGAGTTTATATTGAGTTTATATTTGATTTACTCATTGATTACACACACACCCCTTGAGCTTTTAGTATTCTCACAATGAGTATATTTGGGTTGTGTGGAGTGTATCATTGAGTGTGAGCCTACATTGAGTTCTCATCTATTGTAGAGAACAAATTTGTTGTATTGTGAGCCTATTTATAAAGATCACTTTGTAATACACTTATCCACCGAGAGGAGTGTGTGGTGAGAGACGGGGTCAATTCCAAGAGGAGTGGTGTCGGTTGTAAAGCCTAGAGAGAGGTTGTAAATCCGATCAGTTGAGGAATAGGACACGGGCTAGGCCAACACTTAGAGGGTGTAAAGTGTGATTACAAGAGTGTGAGATTGTAGAGTTTATGGTTAGCTAGAAAACCGTATTGTGAGATATAAATGTTTTTCGGGTAAGCGTAGAAACCCAGTGTGATAGTGGATTTCTCCCTGGGAGTGGGGAGCGGAGACGTAGGATGAATGGTCAGAACTCCGTGATAATCTTTGTGTGTTTGTGATTGCCTTGGCGTCTCACTTGTGCTTATTGTTTATTTCATTCTTGTCGCCATTATCTATTGCTCATAGTGACCGCTATCATGTTTGTGTTTATATTACCCATAGTTTCATATCCTCGCACATATATCTCATATATATATCATTGTTAGGATATTGCCATTTGTTTATATTGTATATTCTTGCTCATAACATATTGTATATATATCTTGTAAGAATAATATTTGAATTAGTTTTAAATTAGCATAAAATCAGATTAGATTAGCATAAGACCATAATCACCCCTCCTCTAGGGTCTAACATTTAACACTCCCACTGTTGAAGTCCTGACACAACATCCAAAATTTGAATCCATGACATTTGTCAAACCCCCTTCGTGTCAAGATCTTGTCACTTGACACCAAAATCCCATACTGAGTGATTTGTACAAGTCAATATTCCCACTGTTATTTGTACCACATTCCCATTGTTTATCTGATCAAACCATCCTACAGTCAGGACTAAAGCTAAAATCCCCTCTCAATTCCTTCAATAAACGAGAAGTTCACTTTCAAAACCGAAATTCCCTTTCAATAACCAAAAGACCTCCAGTAAAATTGAACGATCAAACCTATGAAAGTTAGGGTCATCTCAAACTCCCACTTGGTTAAACCTTTTTACAGTTAGGACCAATATGGAATGTCATCTAGATAAACGAGAAATCCACCTTCAAATTAGGTAGCCAAACCTTCCCACAGTTAGGGTTATCCGAATCTTTTAGATCTCAAAGTGGAGATCCCACTCTTAGTTTCACCTTCCGAGACTCTCGAAGTAGAGATCCCACTTTCAATTTCTTTCGCTGTAGGAGATAGAATATAAAATTCTTACTCTCCAGCAACGAGCTTATCTTTGCCCCAAGAGAAGACCTGTAGATAGAATATAAAATTCTTCCTCTCCAGCATCGGGTTCGTCTTTGTCCCAAGAGAGGACACAATCTTTCCACAAAACCAAAATCCTTGCTTCACACGCATGGGAAAATTTTATCTCAACTCCTAAATAGAGATAGGTCTACATTTAACACGCGTTGCCGGTTAGTCTTTTGCCTCGAAAAGACACCAGAGTTCATGCTTAGGGGATTTTACCTTGATCTCTAAATAGAGATAAGTCTGCATCTAATAAATGCTGTCGGGTAGCACATTCCAGTGAAAATGGCAAAGCCCATGTATTCGACATCGTGACAGGTTGTTATTAATAACGAAAAAATCTGTACCTTATACGCATGGGGTACTTTATATTAATCCCTAGTCAGAGATAAGTCTAAGCCTAACGCACATTGTCGATTAGTCTTTTGTTACGAAAAAGATACCAGGATCCATCACTGGGGGACATTATCTCGATCCCTAATCGAAGATAAATCTATGGCTAACACGCGTTACCGGTTAGTTTTTTCCCCTGAAAACGACCAAGTCTATCTATTCAAAATCATAGCATTAAGTCTAAGAGGGCTTATTCTCTTAGCATAACATTACATGTGAAACAGATTTAAATAATTCACATGCTAGCCCAATTCAAATGGTAATCAGTAAAGGCACATCAAATCCATTGAGGGCTGAGGGTTTGCCAAAAATCCTATGAGCATCCCGTGAAGGATGATTAAGTCTATGTATTCAAAATCATAGCACTAAGTCTAAAAGAATTTACTCTTTTAGCATAACGCTACATGCGAAACGTATTTAAACAATCTACATGCTAGCCCGATTCAAATAGTAATCAGTAAAGGCACACTAAATCCGTTGATGGTTGGGGGTTTGCCAAAATCCTGTAAGTATTGTGATTATTTGTTTCGAATGGAATAAAAGTCATAGTAAAAGAAATGCACTAAGGAAAAGACTTTGTTTTTATTAATGAAGTAAAAATGAAGATACAAGTGTGGGGCTATCAATCCAAACACAATTTGCGGCAAAAAAATTCAAAGTTCCAACCTAGAGACCTCATCCGCATAAGTCTGCTCGAGTTTAGCCTGCAGATCAGCCCGGATGGAATCTTTAGGGGTATCTAATATCTTTGTAGCTTCACTTTTCAACTTAGACAACTTCTCTTTCGCAGGCTCCAGCTTCTCGAGTGTCTGTCTTCGGGAGCTTTTCGCGTCTGCTAGTTCGCTTGCAAGAACAGCACGAGAGTTTCTTTCATACTTTTGGGCCGTTTCAAGATTGGCTATTTGCTCATCGGTCGAGGCTAAAGAGCTAAGTAATTCATCCCTAGCCTTGTCCTTCCTCGAGAGAATGGCCATCATCTGTATAACAAAACCCTCTTATGACTGGAGTTCATTCAAAATAGATGCTCGGGTGTCATGACACTTCTTCGGATGAGACTCCAACTGGGTAGCTACAAATGAAGAAGCACCTTTAGCCTTCAATTCCCCCAACTCTTGGAATTCACTCTCTAGTATGACTAAATCCTCAATGAGAGAATCAACTAGCTCTGGGTATCCCTCCTCTCTGATCATCGTCATATGACGGGAAAGAGACCGCCGGAACTGATCAAAAGAAAATCCACGATGAAAGATCTTCTTTATCATTTCCCTCACAAAAGAAGCAAAATGGCCGAGGTCCGTGTGAAATATGTCTTTACTTGGATTAGTATCTAACAACAAAGCCATGACACGCTCATATGGAGATGATGGAAGCCCTGCAATACAAGAAGTGGAATAAAAAACTATGAGATATTAACTGAAAACTCAGAGGAAGTCATGAAGCAGAACTTACTAGAGTTAGTGGCGGACCCTTTAGCTTGACACCCCATGCTTGGTCCTGCTGATCTAATCTCAAGACTCGGTGGAATGATGGTCGGTGTAATAGTCGTCGATGCACCAACTCCTCCAATTGGTCTCACAGCTAAAGCAACGGCTTCCACAACCATCAAACTCGGAGAAACAATAGAATCGAGCTGAGAAGTAAGTGGCTGAGCAGCGGCCATAGTCCCCTCCAATGATGAAAAGCTAGAACCCTCAGGTTGGCTGGTGATTGTTGCCGTATCAGTTCTAGTGGCTGGTCCTACAATTAAAATCCCCCTATGGTTAAGTAAAAAAAATCAATAACAAACAACAGGATACAAGGGTAAAATTCATACCAACAAATGAAATAGCCTTAATGGTTTGTCCGACACTGTCACTAGTGGCTTTCTTCGCTAACATATCAATGAGCAATCCGTGGTTAGCCTCTGAGAAGCTCGACCCAGAATCAAAGTCATGGTCGCTGAATTCTCTGATGTCTGCATCATGGAAAGCTTCCTCATCAACCAAGCCCTTCATCGTGAGACCTACAGAGGGGTCTAAGTGTTAAGGAAAGAGAAAAAAGCTAGAAGACACAATGAGTGGAAATCAAATTCATGTCTAGCAGTGGTAGCAGGTTCTGTTACCCCGACATTCGTACCCTCGTCCTTCAATTTTTCTAAAACAGAATGAAGCACGAAAATGACTAAAGGGGGAATAGGTTCTGAATTGGTTATCTCCCTTAGTTGCCACTTGAATGGTATATTACCGGTATTAGATATACCTAGGCTTAGAATCCTCGGCTCAGCACCAGCACCCTGGCTAACTGATTCGCCAACCTCAGCATGCGTAGGCTCTTGATCAATGGCCTCACACATTTGTTGCACGAAGCTTGGGCCTTTGAAGTGAACAAAGTCAAGAAAAAGAGGATCAAACAAGAATTCATCTTCTTCACGACCCCTTGAAAACATGGAACATGATCAAGTTTGAAGAATTCACAAGTAAAATGATCAAAGGGTACACAACGGTGAAGTGTTACCTGCTCCGCCGGTAGATACATTGCCGAATGACTCCACTTCACGAGCGCACGGATTGATATATGACTTATGCACCATTTTCTTCTGCTTTGGGGACTTAGCCTCCATGTGAGTAGCAGGTCTCTCTGCCTGAATTTGGCACGCGACTCGACCCCTAAAAAAGCCCCAGCAGCAGATCGAGATCTCGTACATTGAAAACTATGTGGCTCTTCTTCTTCAACCATTTTACCTAGGGTAACAAGAGTCATATTGTTAGGGAAAGTAAATAAGACCTCTCACCTCGGTGTTTGTGGAGCCGATGAAGGTTTAGGTAAGACAAATCATTAAGCCCGACGAGCAATCGTCAGACTCAGTAATTCTAAGAAGAAAGACTCTGACAGACCTGTCTCGAGCTCTTCTTCGTCGTGTCCAACTCCCGTGCCCTCACCGCCTTTAGCAACTTTTCCTAAGGTCTCTTTGTCGATAGTAAGAACCTTATCTTCTTCCTCTATCACTCATCTACCCTTACTAGAAGGACTGACATGCTCTTTCCCCCGTCTCTTTGACAACGCAACCTCATGAACCATTTTAGTGGAAATACGACTTTCCTCTTCTACCTCAAACTCTGTGATATGCTTTAACATCACAGACTCATTGGTAGGAATGAGCCATTTGCAGCAATAAAATGTAAGTTGTAATTCACGCCTCGTCGTGGGAAGACTAAAGGTGGCACCTTTGCAACCTGCCACACTCCAAAGCCACTATAACGCCCCTGGGTTCACACAAGACTGCAGTCTAAGGTAAAACCAAGAATGCCAAACCTGCCATGCACCACACCATGCAATAACATGTTTCACCATCACAATTACTATCTCTCTAGTAGAGTCAATAACAGGTGTAGGTACAAAAGCAAGTAAAAGATAATATAAGAGCTGTAACGCCCCTGGGTTCACACAAGGCTGCAGTCTAAGGTAAAACCAAGAATGTCAAACCTGCCATGCACCACACCATGCAATAACATGTTTCACCATCACAATTACTATCTCTCTAGTAGAGTCAATAACAGGTGTAGGTACAAAAGCAAGTAAAAGATAATACAAGGCCACACTCCAAAGCCACTGTAACGCCCCTGGGTTCACACAAGGCTGCAGTCTAAGGTAAAACCAAGAATGTCAAACCTGCCATGCACCACACCATACAATAACATGTTTCACCATCACAATTACTATCTCTCTAGTAGAGTCAATAACAGGTGTAGGTACAAAAGCAAGTAAAAGATAATACAAGAGATAACTGATGAAATGATAGTGATCGAATAGATATTTCATCATCCAACATACTAAAATAGAACTTAATGTCTGATATGAATATACTGAAGTTCCAACAAGTCTCAAATACATAAAGTCTGAAAAAAGAGGAAATAAGGCACACAGCCTTTACATCTTCTAGAAATAAACTCTCAAAATGTCTAAACAAAGTCTACAGTGGAGCTCAAAAGTAAAATATATCTATAATAGAATAGCTGAAGCTAAAGTGTCTCGCCATCAACCTGCGACTCTCCGGGCTCCTGGCTCGTTACCTAAAAGGGGGAGGGACAACGAGCGTCAAAGCGCTAGCGAGCAACATCACAACCAACCCCAAGGGAAAAAGGCTCGTTGTATACAGAAAATACAATTATAACATATATATAAACTCACAAATCCTATTTAGGTAATTACAATGTGAGGATAAGTACGTCGAACGAAATAATCCAAACAAGGAAACCCTCATGTATATACCATGTAGCTCAGATTGTAAGTACCTATGTATAAGAGGATTTTAGTATTTAGGAAGTTACAACACGAGTATAGGTACGTCGAGCGAAATAATCCAAACAAGGAAACCCTCATATATATACCTTGTATCATAAATTATACATCCCTAAATACCAAACCCAAAATCTAATACAAGAACATTAATAAAAGAAGGCAAACTCATCTCAGACTTAATAACAGTGTCCTGTCACAACTCATATAAATGTCATATCCGACCTATGTAAGTGTCAGTGTAAACTCTCAAGGTCTAAACTGATGTAATGGATGTCCAACACATGGACTGCATATGAAAACTGTCAAACACATAGACTGAATGTGATAAATGTCCAACACATGGACTACACATTATAATTGCCTAATACATGGACTAGATGAAATATATGAACATGTGCATATACCCTAATTTCTCACGTATCTTGGTGCACAAACCTAAACTCGTGTTCGCATGCCATCTCACACGTAAAGATACATATTATACATTAATTTCTAATACTCGTCATTCGAGGCGACTCCTCATTCATATTTAAGCACGCAACAACAATAAACAAGCATAAACAGTTTCAGTTAAACTGAAATAACTCAAACGGATCCAAACTGAGGAAAAATTGTAAATCTCATCATCAGTCGACTCATGAGTCGACTAGGATTGGTCGACTCATTAGTC
>BQKN01063751.1:0-41890 GCA_022839385.1 Asparagus kiusianus | reverse complement strand
ACTCATCAGTCGACTCATTAGTCGACTCATGAGTCGACTCATAAGTCAACTGAGCAGAAAAATATATGCAGATTCGTGCATGTTTTGTTATTCAGCCAAAACTAATGCACAAAACTCTATGAAACCACACTTATACATGTCTAATAACTTGATACCAAGTATATCCATGACCTCAAGTCATTTACCACAAATAATATTTATCACTAATAGTTCACATATACTTCTAACAAAATATGGTGATTTACAGCCACGCTCAGGCACCATCTATAAGACCGCCCTGAGTCCTCAGCTCTTAACTCAGATTCCTAACATACAGTTGGTCGTAACCAATCTGACGAGTGAATCGACACAGCAAGTAAGGCTCTATGGTACAGTGCTCCTTCACTATAAGACGAGATATCTAGGCCAAATATTCATCAACCATCAGAGGAAACCTACATCAAGGAAAGTATGACTTGTCCTCGATCTCTCTTCATCTATCTATAGATCGTTATAATGGCCGGATAAGCTGGGGAAGCATTTGAAGAATTCCTAGCTGTAAAACCCCAAAAATTTGGATATTATGTGATAAATAATAATGAATATGTTATATGTGTCAAATAATATATTTTGATGTTTGAGTATGCTTGGAATTGACTTGAGATCAATTTAATGTATATGTGTGAATATATGAGTGCAAATGCATAAATCATGCACGAAGAAGAAATCATGCACGAAGAAGAAATCTGGAAAAAATGACCAGTTAAGAGTTTATATGTTTTTCACACCAATAAAGTTAGAATCTAGGAAAACTAAAAAGATAAAAGTTGTAAGTATATTCAACAGCTTAACAAATCTGAAATCACCTCATTCTGAGGTTAAATATGGAAGTTACAGCTAAAATACTAAATACAATTTACAGAAATGCAGAGTAGTCAACTACACGGTATTGTAGTCGACTAGCGGGAGTTTTCCTAGGGACGCCAGGTTTGAGTTCGGGTCTATTTTGTTTTATTTCGACCCGATAACATGTAGGAGTATATATACATGTTCTTCCTGACTTGCAAAGGGTTTTTCACGAAATGTTTTGCATGCTTATTTATAAACCCTAGATCTCAGTTTGACCTTTCTCTGGGTGTTTGTCGAAGGAAAAGTGAGGTTTTGCGGTGTTTGGTGGAGGAAGGATCTTGTACGTGTGTTCAGAGGCTCGACACGATGTTTCAGGCAAGATCACTTGCATTCCAAACCTGCACCCTTAGTTAATGAATAATTTAAATTGTTTAAATTGATGTTTTGCATGCTTATTTATAACCTGATGTATTAAAAATGAGGTTTTTGATGATAGATCTTAATAAAATATTAGATGTAATGTTTTATCTTGCTGTTTGTAATATGAACATGATCAAGATCACTAGGTTGTGTAGATCTACATTTAAATCTTGTTTTCTATGATTTAGTCATGCTTAAAGCCCTAAACTTGTGATGTAAAGGGGCTTACATGTAAATTAAGATTTGTAAAACCCTAGATTTAGGATATTTTGGTTCTGTAATCATGATTAAATGAAATTATTTCAGTTTTAAGTATAATATGTATGCATGATTTATGTTGATTAAATCGATGATTAGGGTTTATGTTAATTTCTTGATACATGAGAAGATTAAACCTAAATTATTGAATTAAGGGTTTAAATAATCTTGGAGATAATTCTTTTAATTTGTAATTACTAGTTTTACAATGTATTAAAGCATGATTTATACGTGACAATTGCTAAGAGTTATATGTACACAGAGCTGTGTCTGCTTAGTAGTCGACTACTAAGAGTAGTAGTCGACTACTAATATCTAGTTTGGTCTTTACAGAATCTGTCTGATTACAGAGTAGTCGACTAATGTATAGTGTAGTCGACTATTAATATTGATTCATGTTTTGTAGAGTCTGAGTAGACTTAGTGTAGTCAACTACTAAACTTATTAGTCGACTACTAAGGTTGATCTTCTTGACATTGTGTTGTTTTGATTTGAAATGTGAACTCGAGGCTCAAGTTACATAATAGTACATATGTGATCAAAATTATACATGTACAGTGTCGTAGTACACACACGAATATCTTGAAGATGATTATTATGGATATAATATCGATTACATGTGAGATATGAGTTTTAGATCCGCACATCAAGATATGTACACGAACACTTGATATATGTTCTTAGATGAGTATATATGCATAGTAGAGTGCACAATACATGTTTGAGTTAATTGTTGTTGGTATAACACATAATAATGCATACTTATCTATTGAGGATATTTTGGTGTGGACGTTTATCCCGTAATGAGACCTCAGCGGCATTACACTAGGAGTATTTGGACGTTATCCCATAATGAGACCTCGGTGGTACCAATACTTGAAGATGATCGATGTGTTTCTGGATTAGGCTAATTGATGCGGCATAAAAATATACCAAAAAGTTGCAAGTGCACAACTAATCAAGTCATAGTATAAAGAGTTATCAATCCTACGAGGAAGGTGTTTTGTAGGAGAAAATATAAAATCAATTCTTATGTTGTGTGCGTGACAAAAAGGAGTGATGAGTGAATGTGATTGTGGAGAGATAATGAGAGTGATAGTGTGTAGATCAATGTGTTTGAGAATAAATGTGATCAATAAGGCAAGAAAGAAGAATGAATAAAATTAAGAAACAAATCAAAAATAAAATTCAAGAATAAAAGAAAATGCAAGAAATTAAAGATGGTGGATTCAATTATAGATATGGGTAATCTAAAATTGAACCCACTTCTTAGAAAAGTGTGATTCCCTAGAAGGTTCTAGCCTAAAGGCGAATCAAACAAAATGAAAATAAATAAAAAGAAAAAAAAATTAAACCCAAGAGGGTTCTAGCCTCAAGGTGAATAGTATAAAAAATTAAAATCTAACTACAAAATAAATTACAAAATCTAAATTACAAAATAAATTGCAAGAATTAAATGCAAGAAAATAAATCTACTCTATAAACATGAAATAAATCTAATCTATAGCATTAAATAAATCTAAGGCAAGAGGGTTCTAGCCTCTTAGCTATTTAACAAGAAAATAAAATCTAACTATAAGCATAGAAATAAATCTAAACTAATAAGCAATAAAAAAGAAATAAAAGAGAAAAAGAAAAGAAATGCAAACCTCTAAATAATTCTTCATATTCATCTTCATCATCCAACAAAGAGAAGAAATATTTAAAGTGGTAAAAAAATTATTATTATTAATTGTAACAAAAAGTTACAAATTTGGAAGGCCTTCTCAATTAAGAGTAGCCCTCCTCTCCAAAAGGAGTTACAAAAATTTCACACTTCTAACCCCTCACTCTCTACCCCTATTTATAGTAAACATCAGTGAATGAGAGCCATTGGATTGAAATCTTATCCAAAAACAACAAATTTCAGCCTTAGATTCGTAACAAACTGTACGTCCGTATCGATCCGGCATCGATAGGGGTATCGATGCCGGCATTGATACGGGTATCGATGCCGGCATCGATACCCAGCCTTCTCCTTTTTCAGCCTGCAGCTTCCTCTTCTCCTTGGCTTTTGGGCTTGGGCTGTTGGCTTTGATATATTTTTCTTTTCTTCTTTTGGGCTTTGACATTTTTCCTTCTTTTGGTTTTGGCCTTTTGGATAATTTGGCAATTGATTTTCCAATGGGCTTCTTTGCTTCATTTCTTTATTAAATCAAGGGCTTTTTGTCAAGAGATGAGAGTTTTGAGATTTATTCTTTATTAATCTGCAATTAAAGGTAAAAACAATTATTAGTGGTATATGTATTCATATAAAATAGATAATGAGGGTATAAAATTGTAATAAAATGTGATTATCACTAATAAACCTATACTCCATGGTACGATCATATGGATACATCATCCGGAATAAGGGAGATAAAACCCATTGCCGCAGAATGATTGAGTAAGGAAGTCGAACCAACATGTAATTATGTGAACCTTACAAGAGTATCGTTATTTCATGTAGCCGGAATAGAGAGATAAAACCTATTGCAGTAGAGCAATTGAGTATGAACCTTACAAGAGTATTGCTTTTGCAAAAGAGATGCATACATATATACAGTTGTAGTATGATTCCACGTTTGATTACATGAGAGTGTGGTACAATTCGGATATTTGGCATACATGACTTGTTTGATGGAGATGATTATGCTAGATGATATTCTTTATGTTTGTGCTGACTACCTGAGGGTAATCTAAGTTTTGACATGGCTCATCATGTTGAAGTTTGGAGATGTAGTGTTACTTTCATGTGTTGTTTCTCTTTTACTTCTTAGTTGGGATCAATGGCAGTGATCTACAATTTAATACATATGGTATATACATGAGAGTTTCCTTATTTGGATTATTTCGCTCGACGTACCAGTCTCGTGTTGCGGGTTTCTAATTATTGATTTCCTTTAGATTGTTTATCTCTAGTTCGGTATTGATACTTATGTATCTACAATTTGAGACATATGGTATATACATGAGGGTTTCCTTCTTTGGATTATTTCGCTCAACGCACTACATCTCGCTTTGTATGTGTCTAAATATTAATTTCATTTGATACGGAAAAAATCATCTAGGTAGACCTTGCTTAATAGGTAGAGCCTCCACTTCATCTAGCAACCCTTCCCCTGGGGGCGGATGGAGGTGATGTTGCTATAGAGCTCTGATGCTCGTATTATTTCTCTTTTTGTTTTAAATTTCTTTTCAGGCAGCTCAGAGTTTTGGAGAGCCGTGGAATGATGGAGTTCTAGCATAGTCGCCCTCGTATGATATTACCATTAGAGGCTCCACTGTAGTTTGTATTTCCATTCAGACATTAGAGTTTGTATTTTATTTTTGTGGAGGCCGAGTACCTTAGAGATATTTCATTTGACTCGATGTATTGAGACATATTGCACTCGTTCCTATTTTAGTTATATTTTTATTTTATTCATTTGAGACATGATATTATTTTTTGGTTATCTCTTCTATATTCATCATGTTCATTGCATTACTAACATATTCTTTTGCCTGTTTTGTACCTACACTTCTTTTTTATTCCACTAGAGTATATTATTGTGATTGGTGAAACGTGTTAATGCAATGTGTGGGTACATAACAGGTTTGACATCCTTGGATTCAAATTGGACTGCAGGCTTATGTGAACTAAGGGGCGTCACACCAGCATTTGTGGATTTTAAGATCTCGCCTCACCTCAAGGAAGTATTTCGCTCCCCATTTGCTATTTTGTAATAGCTGCAGAAGGGGAACTGAGTGATCTGCAATGTTCGGAGTCGACATTAAATTAGGGTGATGAAGAACAAGCCACACCATCTGATAAGTATACGGGAGCTCGACCTTGACAGCGAGGATCTCGGTCAACAACTTGCGCCCCACCTGTGTCAAGTCATTAACTAAATGTCGGAGCTCGTAGTAGATATCAGCAACCATCGTCGGAAGCAGGAAAAGATCCCTCCCATAAGCAAGTTGGATAGCTGGAAATAAAACCTCTATTTGCAAGAGGTCAGAGAACTGATATAGTACGACACACTTCTTTAGCCAAATGGAAAGATATCCCGCCAAAAGAGTCATGGGTCGGATCCACTTTTGTGCATGACACAGGAATGTTCGGAACTTAGTTCCCTCTGGAAATTTGTCCTCAGCGGTAGGAATATTATATGATTGAGCATCGACCTTCTCAATAATCTTGTTGATATCTGAGGGAGTCGAAGGTTCTAACTCAGAGACCGCCTCACCAGAACCATCCTCCAGATGCTTGAATAAGTAGTTGGCAAACTGCTTTAGGCTTAGTTGTGGGGTTCTCTTCTTCATGATACTGATGCTTGTTAAAGCTGTATGATAATGACACGTCTGTAGGTGTCAAATATTTCCTGTAGGGTATCACACATAGATCAAGCTGAATAGAAGGCGATAAACATTATTATCTAAGTTATAAATGATCATCCAAAGCCAATGATCAACTAAGGAACATACAAAAAGCGCATCACACAAGTTTCGAGGCATAAAACATATCTCAAAAACTACGAGAAGACTCATAGTTTTCGAGACAGCTACGGCTATCTCAAAAACTATAAAGGCAAATCATAGTTTCTGAGATACTCGCGGCTGTCTCAGAAGCTATGAAGACAAAATGTAGCTTCCGAGACACTTACGACTATCTCGAAAGCTAAAGTGGACTTTGCGATGGTTTTCTCAAGTTTTGTATGGTCCACGTGGCTTCATAATAACTGGGGATCATCCATGAACATGGTAGAACTATTACAAGTAAAAATTATGCCCATAACTACTGGAATAATGGCATTAAGGCGTAGTGGAAGCAGTTACAAAACTGCCAAAATTGAGTACTATTTCCGAGACAGCCGCGAGTGTCTTAGAAACATGGGTTCTTTGACATAATTTCTTTTCAACTCCAGACTTTAGTTACATCTCCTATGAGTTATAAATACCCTTCTAGGGCCTTTACTGATGAGGACTGGCATTATCGAGTAGAATAGAGTAGATTTTTGAGCGTTCTAAGCAAGAGAGGGAGAGAGTCTTCATCACGTGCAAGTCGTTTGAGAGTTCCTGCAATTCCTTGAGATCTAAACTTTGACTTAAACTCAAGAAGAGTTTTCTATCTAACTTTGCTAAGATATTCACTTCTGTCTATTATTTCTAAAATGAAACATCAACCTTAAGCCTTCTTCATGGTTCAACTTGGATCTGTGATTCGGTTGTCTACGGGCTAACGTACCCCGGCACAGGTAAAGATCCTATGCAAGCAGCGATCCAACACGATCCTGCGTGTGTTTCTAGGGAACACTCTTATGTTGATTTTGTTGTAAAGAGTAGTTTTACAAAGCACAAAGCTCACTCTTTTGTATTCGTTGTAATCGATAAACAATTATAATAAATTATGCAATAAAATTTGTTTCCAACACAAGCACACTAATGACCACAGTAGGAGCCAACGGTCTTGCTACCGAGACCGTCGTGTCGTAGCCGATCAAGATACCAGTTAAATCTACAGTCGAATACGAGTTCGACCAAGTAAAGTTTGAGGAGTATCTATCATTCTCATCTTCAAGATCTTCCTTACCTCACAAATGCGGGAAGATTTCATCTTCAAAGAAGGTTTTCCAGTCTTCAACTGCAATAAAGGCTATGGGTGAAAATTCTCGCCCGATTGTTATTAAGGCTTCCCCTCACAATGCTTCTCCAGCACTCAACAAAGTTTGCACTTCTGCTCACAATGGTCCACCGGCATTAACGAAGAGGGCTCATAAGAGACAACGTCAGCACTGCGCTCTTCAAATGGCTAAGGCCTTGGAACAAGTCGACGAGGTTCTCTACACTGGGGACCTAGAGTCAAGAAAACAATGAGTGGTCCAGTTGGCTCCACGACAAACCACTCATATTCTGCTAAGTTAACGACGGAGGAATGGGTTCTCGTCAAAAGAGCCCGTTCGACCCTTAAAAGTGCATTCAAAAACATCATGCAAATGCTGCTTGTGCTCGTGTCCTTTTGCAACAAACACAAGAAGGGAAGAAGGAAATGGTGTGGAAAGAATCACAGAGAACATGCAAAGTTTGGACCCTAAAATCTGAACTTGTGCGAAAATCAGAATTGTGGGATACTTCCTTCATCCGAGACACTTACGAGTGCCTCAGACAAAGGAACCTTATCCGAGACACTAGTAGTTGTCTCGAAAAAGGAAGCCATATCCGAGACACACGCATGTGTCTCTGACAAAGGCCATCGCCCGAAGGCTCTCCTTTGACTCCGTTGACGTCTACTCCTCACTCGTCTGCTGCAACCACATACGTTACGCCACCAGTGAAGCCATAGGTCAGTCCTGACCTACCAAAATTTAAAATCACAATAGCGGATCGCTTTGGTCCTAAGCATTAGGATTGAGATAAAGCTCCAGTCAAAGAATGCTTGGGTCCAATGAATAAATCCAAAGTGACTTCTCACGAAGGGGGTTGTTCACGCCCTCCCGCCAAGTCAAAGCAGTCATAGGAAGGGAAATTTCCAATTTCCACAAGCTTAGGAGTTGGTATCGGAACTCAGGAGCTAGTTAAGACTTTACACTCGCAAAGGGGTAGTTCTAAACGTACGACTCCTGATATGACCTTAGATCGCTCAAAGGCAACGGCAAGTCATCTTGAGAATGTCAACAAGGCCCAACCACCCCAACAGTCGATAGGTTGCTTCGATCATCATACTGACGAGTTGTACTATCAGACTAAAGGTAAAAATAAGTCTTGAAAGAGAAATATTCGAGAGTTCTCATTGTGCATGTGAGAAGCTCATCAAAGTAGTATTGCCTGAATGTAGATGCTCCAAAGCCACACCACCAAGAGTCTCTGTATTCCAAAGACTTTCTATTGAAATGTTAAAGCCCAAGCCAAGGCGTTTCCATAAAAGAAGATTTGTCGTTCAAGATAATGAGCTTCTAGAGGTCACCATTAATATGACAGATAGAGGAAAGCGACATTCAACCAACCTTGTCCCTGATTTTTCTCCAGGAGGGAGAGTTGATCAAGGCCACTCTCAAAGAATGTCACGGCTACAGCTAAAGGCCACTAGATATAGAGATTATAGAAGAATGCATGAAGGGTTGTCTTTAGATGAAGAACTCTTAGATACCTATTCTGTAGTTACCTCCAACGACACAATGTATAGTGCAGGACAGGCTAGAGAGGCATTCACTATCACACCTAATCAATTAGCTTAAATGCTGCAAGAAGCTCTGGCTAAGCAGCAAGAAGAAATCAGAGCAGGACTTGACTATGTAGCAAATGAGAGAATTACAAACTCAACAATATCGTCAATAGCCTGAATCAAGTTAGCGCGCTGAGTGTAGCCGGCATAACACTGCGTCGGTTCAAACGAATATAGTCGATAGTGATTCAGAAGTAGACGAGCAAATCATGGCTAATCATCCCCCTAATGATAATAATGCTGGGGGGTGGTCCAGTTGAACCTCTTCAACATCCCCCAAAGAAAAGTACGGGAGAGGACAAGAAGATGAAAGAGCTAGAGAATAAAGTCAATGCTTTAATATAAGCTCAAGAAGTAAGAAAACAGGTCTTCCCTGCCCATACCCGATGGAGTGGGAGTCATTCCCATATCTACTAAAATTCAGTTTGATTAACTTTACTCCGTTTGACAGGAAAGGCTCACCCACTCAACACTTAATTTATTTCAAGTCTCATTTAGGAGTGATCTCTAGAAATGAAGCTTTGATGGTCCGGTCATTCATTGGCATCCTTTGCGGGGCTACTTTCGATTGGTACCGACGTCTTAAGCCTCAAAGCAATTATAGTTAGGACGATATGGAAAGCTTATTCCTCACTAATTTCTTCGATGACGACACCTGTAAGGACCATGAATTTTGATACTAGTTAAAATTATTTTTTGGTATTTTAAAATATTTAATTATTAATTCTAAAAGAGTATTAGTATTTTTCTTGATTTTCTATAATTTTCTATGATTTAAAAATCTAATTATATATTTATTTAAATGATTTTGATATTTATAAATTTTTTTTGGCGGTAAAAATTTTTAGAATTAATTTGTTGTGTTGTCGGTACTATTATATATTATTTTAAATAATATGTTGTACTATTAATATTATTACAATTATTTCGTATAATACTTTGTATTATTAATTACGTATTATTTGTATAATTTATTATATTATTCCTACTGTTGCATATTATCGATTGTATTAGTATAAGTGGTACGTTTTACTGTGTATATAACTATCCCATAATTATTTGATTTTAAAAATAAGTAAATATAATTTTATTATTAATTATTCTAGTTTAATTGTATAATATGTGTATATTTCGACTATTTTGTATCAACTGTTGTATTAGCACAGCATGTACGTTTTTATTTGTGGATAATTATTATGTAATTAGTTTAATTTTTAAATACCCGTAACTATTTTATTTTAATTATTTTTGTTTTAAACCTAAACCCTAATATAATAATATATATATGTATTATATCCCTCTTTCTTCCCCAAAAACTTTCAGCCGCCGCACTTTCCCTCTCTCTCTCTCTTCTTCTCTCACGAAAAACACCCAAACCATCGCCCGCGCTCCTCCTCCACTCTCCACCCCTCCTCCTCCACTCGCCACCCCAACCCCGCCGCCGGCCACTACGTCCGCCAAAGCCCTCCTCCACCGCTGTCTCGACCTCCGCCGCCTCCATTCAGTGCCGCCACCGCCGCCCACCCTCTCTCTCTCTCTCTCTCTCTCTCTCTCTCTCTCTCTCTCTCTCCGTTCTCTCTTTCCGCCAACCTGCAGCCCCTTGCCCGAACTCCGGCCACCCAACTTCAGCCACGACAACTCCCCTCCTCCTGTAGCCACGACCGCCTGAGACCAAGCCGCCGCCCTGCTCCTCCTCCGCGTGCACCATATCCAGCCACCCCTGTAGTAGTCCCCTCCACCGCCTTCAACCACCGCCCCACTCCCTCGTTCGACCCACCGCCTAAGCTGCCGCTTGCACCCCTGACCGCCAGCCTCGCCGTCGCTCAGCCAGCAGCCGCCTCCGACCTCCTGAGCCGTCGACCAGAGTTCCCCAAACCCGACAGCCCATAGATCCACCTTGTCGCCAAGCGCAGTGCCACTCGCCTTAGTTCCCGCTGCCCGTCGCTGAACAATCCTCGTCGGAGCTCTTCCCGAGTTCGTCGTCGCGCTCCACCGTGCCGGATCTGATCCGTGCCGCCAACGTCGATCCGTTCGACACAACCCGATGCAAGATCCCACATCTCCTTGTTGTTTCAATAATTATATATTATATGTGTAGATTAGTTTGTAGTATAATTATCTACGTGGGTTTGATGAATAATATTGAATGAATAATAATAATCTGATGAATAGTATTTTTAGGACAAATATAATAAATTAAAGAATTTATTTTGGGTAACAGAATTATTTTAGATTAATTATAATATTTTTAGAATTTTTATCGTGGAAGAAAATTAATTTAGAATAAAAAATATTTTTAAAGAATTTATTTTAGAAAACGAATTAATCTAGAAAAAGATTATTTTTCGAATTATGTAGATGTTGTTTATGATTTATAATTCTTATTTTGATTATCTGATATGCTATGATATTATTGCACATGATTAGTTGCATTGATTGTTCCATGTTGTGATTGAGAATTATTAGGAGTTTATGACTATAGTGACCTGTATGACACAGTTAGGATCTAGAATCTTGTGTGTAATTGATCTGGAATTACGAGAATTGGGATGAGAAGTCTTGGTCCATGTGAGCGGTTGTGATTGTTGATGTATATTCCAGGCTCGCGCCGGTGAAGTTTGTGTACTCACCGGGGTGGGTCTGAGGAGTTGAGATATTTGTGATTGTGGTTGTATTCCAGGCTCGCGCCGGTGAAGTTTGTGTAGTTACCGGGGTGGGTCTAAAGAGATGAGATTTGTGATTGTGGTTATATTCCAGGCTCGCGCTGGTGAAGTTTGTGTAGTCACCGGGGTGGGTCTGAGGAGATGAGATTTGTGATTGTGGTTGTATTCTAGGCTCGCGCTGGTGAAGTTGTGTAGTCACCGGGGTGGGTCTGAGGATTGAGATATTGTGATTGTGGTTGTATTCCGGGCTCGCGCCGGTGAAGTTTGTGTAGTCACCGGGGTGGGTCTGAGTAGCAGTGATATTGCGATTGTTGATTATTTGAGATGAGTGATGGGATAGTTAGTTACATGACCTCGATTCTTGGCTAAGTATGATTCTTGTGAGATGTAGGCCAGTTGTACTTCTTTTTACACATAGATCGGGATTAATATTTAATTATCTATAATTTGAGACATATGTTATATACATAAGGGTTTCCTTGTTTGGATTATTTCACTCGACGTACTACGTCTCAAGTTATAGGTATTTAAGTATTAATTCCATCTAGTTGTGTGATTTGGATACTTTGATGATTAGTCTGATCGTTAGCTGCATGATCTCGTTAATTGATCGATTTTGGATGCTTTATGTCTATCATGTTTTAGTAGTGAATTTGTGTGTTGATTTTGTTGGACTTCCAGTTGCACGTTTCTTTGTCATTTCTGCTATCGTATCATTTTTCGTATTGGATTTCCGTTCGTTCTATTTTCTTTGTGGGGTCGGGTCTTGCCGTGCGCCATGCACCTGACGTACACCTGTTTTCTCTATTGTACGTCAGACTTAGAGGAAGAACAGGTCTAGCTTGGAGATAAGCCAGGAGCCAGAGGATTCTCAGCAGGAGTGCCTTGTAGATGGAGCAGAAGAACCAGTTGAAGTTTAGTTATTCCTTTCAGTTTATTTTCATAGCATTTCCTTTTCCTGCCTGATCTATGCATTTCATATTTCTTCAGTTCATTTGTTCAGATATGTATAAGGGCATGTTTGACCCATATATTATGTCTCGGATGTTATCTTATTTGTGATATGATATTTTTACTCTGAGTTTGTCTATTATATTCTTGCTGATTATGATCGGGGACCTGTGACTTCGCATTGTATTTATTTCTAGACGCTTAACATATTGGATTGAGAAGAAAAGAAAAAGAAAAAAAAAGATAGTATATATTTCTTCTCAATCTAATACGTCACGGGCTTGTTCATGTCCCGATTCCCGGGTATTTTGGGAAGCGGGGAGTGACAGGTTTTTTTTGTTGGTCCATGCAGGTCTCGGTCCCGAGTCCTCACTAGTAAGAATATAATGGACAATTTAGATACATATCATGATTTCATCCGTGAGACTATTCTTGAGCCCTTATCCTATTTTCTCGATAGATTTCGTTTCATCCCTACCTTATCACTTTTTGACTCCAGAACTTTCCACTGATTCTTGTCTCATAACTTTCCATTGTTTCTTGTTTCTTGTCTCATCTGCTTATGGATATCATTCCATATCTGTCTCTGGGATTCTTATTTTAATTCCGAGGGCGGAATTTGTTTTAAGGGGGGTAGAATGTAAGGACCATGAATTTTGATAATAGTTAAAATTATTTTCTGATATTTTAAAATATTTAATTATTAATTTTTATAATAGTATTTATATTTTTCTCGATTTTCTATAATTTTCAATGATTTAAAAATTTGATTATATATTTATTTAAATGATTTTGATATTTATAAATTTATTTTGTACGGTAAAAAATTTTAGAATTAATTTGTTATGTTGTCGGTACTATTATATATTATTTTAAATAATATATTGTACTATTAATATTATTACGTATTATTTTGTATAATACTTTGTATTATTAATTACGTATTATTTGTATAATTTATTATATTATTCCTACTGTTGCATATTATCGATTGTATTAGTATAAGTGGTACGTTTTACTGTGTATATAATTATCCCATAATTATTTGATTTTAAAAATAAGTAAATATAATTTTATTATTAATTATTCTAGTTTAATTGTATAATATGTGTATATTTCGACTATTTCGTATCAACTGTTGTATTGGCACAACATGTATGTTTTTATTTGTAGATAATTATTATGTAATTAGTTTAATTTTTAAATACCCGTAACTATTTTATTTTATTTATTTTTGTTTTAAACCTAAACCCTAATATAATAATATATATGTATTATATCCCTCTTTCTTCCCCAAAAGCTTTCAGCCGCCGCACTTTCCCTCTCTCTCTCTTCTCCTCTCACGAAAAACTCCCAAACCACTGCCCGCGCTCCTCCTCCACTCGCCATCCCAACCCCGCCGTCGGCCACTGCGTCCGCCAAAGCCCTCCTCCACCGCTGTCTCGACCTCCGCCGCCTCCATTCACTGCCGCCAGCGCCGCCCGCCCTCTCTCTCTCTCTCTCTCTCTCTCTCTCTCTCTCTCTCTCCGTTCTCTCTTTCCACCAACTCGCAGCCCCTTGCCCGAACTTCGGCCACCCAACTTCGTCCACGACAACTCCCCTCCTCCTGTAGCCGCGACCGCCTGAGACCATGCCGCCGCCCTGCTCCTCCTCCGCGTGCACCATCTCCAGCCACCCCTGCAGCAGTCCCCTCCACCGCCTTCAACCACCGCCCCACTCCCTCGTTCGACCCACCGCCTGAGCCGCCGCTTGTACCCCTGACCGCCAGCCTCGCCGCCGCTCAGCCAGCAGCCGCCTCCGACCTCCTGAGCTGCCGACCAGAGTTCCCCAAACCCGACAGCCCACAGATCTACCTTGTCGCCAAGCGCCATGCCGCTCGCCTCAGATCCCGCTGCCCGTCGCTGAATAGTCCTCGCAGGAGCTCTTCCCGAGTTCGTCGTCGCGCTCCACCTTGCCGGATATGATCCGCGCCGTCGACGTCGATCCGTTCGACACAACCCGAGGCAAGATCCCACATCTCCTTGTTGTTTCAATAATTATATATTATATGTGTAGATTAGTTTGTAGTATAATTATCTGCGTGAGTTTGATGAATAATATTGAATGAATAATAATAATGTGATGAATACTATTTTTAGGACAAATATAATAAATTAAAGAATTTATTTTGGGTAACAGAATTATTTTAGATTAATTATAATATTTTTAGAATTTTTATCGTGGAAGGAAATTATTTTAGAATGAAAAATATTTTTAAAGAATTTATTTTAGAAAATGAATTAATTTAGAAAAAGATTATTTTTCGAATTATGTAGATGTTGTTTATGATTTATAATTCTTATTTTGATTATCTGATATGCTATGATATTATTGCACATGATTAGTTGAATTGATTGTTCCATGTTGTGATTAAGAATTATTAGGAGTTTATGACTATAGTGACCTCTATGACACAGTTAGGATCTAGAATCTCGTGTGTAATTGATCTGGAATTACGAGAATTGGGATGAGAAGTCTTGGTCCATGTGAGCGGTTGTGATTGTTGATGTATATTCCAGGCTTGCGCCGGTGAAGTTTGTGTAGTCACCGGGGTGGGTCTGAGGAGTTGAGATATTTGTGATTGTGGTTGAATTCCAGGCTCGCGCCGGTGAAGTTTGTGTAGTCACCGGGGTGGGTCTGAGAAGATGAGATTTGTGATTGCGGTTATATTCTAGGCTCGCGCTGGTGAAGTTTGTGTAGTCACCGGGGTGGGTCTAAGGAGATGAGATTTGTGATTGTGGTTGTATTCCAGGCTCGCGCTGGTGAAGTTGTGTAGTCACCGGGGTGGGTCTGAGGATTGAGATATTGTGATTATCGTTGTATTCCGGGCTTGCACCGGTGAAGTTTGTGTAGTCACCGGGGTGCGTCTGAGGAGCAGTGATATTGTGATTGTTGATTATTTGAGATGAGTGATGGGATAGTTAGTTACATGACCTCGATTCTTGGCTAAGTATGATTCTTGTGAGATTTAGGCTAGTTGTACTTCTTTTTACACATAGATCGGGATTAATATTTAATTATCTATAATTTGAGACATATGGTATATACATGATGGTTTCCTTGTTTGGATTATTTTGCTCGACGTACTACATCTCAAGTTATAGGTATTTAAGTATTAATTCCATCTAGTTGTGTGATTTGGATACTTGGATGATTAGTCTGATCATTAGCTGCATGATCTCGTTACTTGATCGATTTTGGATGCTTTATGTCTATCATGTTTTAGTAGTGAATTTGTGTATTGATTTTGTTGGACTTCCAGTTGCACGTTTCTTTGTCATTTCTGTTATCGTATCGTTTTTCGCATTGGATTTCCGTTCGTTCTATTTTCTTTATGGGGTCGGGTCTTGCCGTGCGCCATGCACCTGACGTACACCTATTTTCTCTATTGTACGTCAGACTTAGAGGAAGAACAGGTCTAGCTTGGAGATAAGCCAGGAGCCAGAGGATTCTCAGCAGGAGTGCCTTGTAGATGGAGCAGAAGAACAAGTTGAAGTTTAGTTATTCCTTTCAGTTTATTTTCATAGCATTTCCTTTTCCTGCCTGATCTATGTATTTCATATTTCTTCAGTTCATTTGTTCAGATATGTATAAGGGCATGTTTGACCCATATATTATGTCTCGGATGTTATCTTATTTGTGATATGATATTTTTATTCTGAGTTTGTCTATTATATTCTTGCTGATTGTGATCGGGGACCTGTGACTTCGCATTGTATTTATTTCTAGACGCTTAGCGTATTGGATTGAGAAGAAAAGAAAAAAAAGATGGTGTATATTTCTTCTCATTCTAATACGTCGCGGGCTTGATCACGTTTCGATTCCCGGGTATTTTGGGAAGCGGGGCGTGATAGGTTTTTTTTGGTGGCCCATGCAGGTCTCGGTCCTGAGTCCTCACTAGTAAGAATATAATGGACAATTTAGATACATATCATGATTTCATCCGTGAGACTATTCTTGAGCCCTTATCCTATTTTCTCGATAGATTTCGTTTCATCCCTACCTTATCACTTTTTGACTCCGAAACTTTCCACTGATTCTTGTCTCGTAACTTTCCATTGTTTCTTGTTTCTTGTCTCATCTGCTTATGGATATCATTCCATATCTGTCTCTAGGGTTCTTATTTTAACTTCGAGGGCGGAATTTGTTTTAAGGGGGGTAGAATGTAAGGACCATGAATTTTGATACTAGTTAAAATTATTTTCTGGTATTTTAAAATATTTATTTATTAATTTCAAAAGAGTATTTGTATTTTTCTCGATTTTCTATAACTTTCTATGATTTAAAAATCTGATTATATATTTATTTAAATGATTTTGATATTTATAAATTTATTTTGTGTGGTAAAAATTTTTAGAATTAATTTGTTGTGTTGTCGGTACTATTATATATTATTTTAAATAATATGTTGTACTGTTAATATTATTACATATTATTTCGTATAATACTTTGTATTATTAATTACGTATTATTTGTATAATTTATTATATTATTCCTACTGTTGCATATTATCAATTGTATTAGTATTAGTGGTACGTTTTACTGTGTATATAATTATCCCATAATTATTTGATTTTAAAAATAAGTAAATATAATTTTATTATTAATTATTCTAGTTTAATTGTATAATATGTGTATATTTCGACTATTTCGTATCAACTGTTGTATTAGCACAACATGTACGTTTTTATTTGTAGATAATTATTATGTAATTAGTTTAATTTTTAAATACCCGTAACTATTTTATTTCAATTATTTTTGTTTTAAACCTAAACCCTAATATAATAATATATATATGTATTATATCCCTCTTTCTTCCCCAAAAACTTTCAGCCGCCGCACTTTCCCTCTCTCTCTCTCTCTCTTCTCCTCTCACGAAAAACACCCAAACCACCGCCCGCGCTCCTACCCCACTCGCCACCCCAACCCCACCGCCGGCCACTGTGTCCGCCAAAGCCCTCCTCCACCGCTGTCTCGACCTCCGCCGCCTCCATTCACTGCCGCTAGCGCCGCCCACCCTCTCTCTCTCTCTCTCTCTCCGTTCTCTCTTTCCACTAACCCGCAGCCCCTTGCCCGAACTCCGGCCACCCAACTTTGGCTACGACAACTCTCCTCCTCCTGTAGCCACGACCGCCTGAGACCACGCCGCCGCCCTACTCCTCCTCCGTGTGCACCATCTCCAGCCACCCCTGCAGTAGTCCCCTCCACCGCCTTCAACCATAGCCCCACTCCCTCATTCGACCCACCGCCTGAGCCGCCGTTTGCACCCCTGACCGCCAGCCTGGCCGCCGCTCAGCCAGCAGCCGCCTCCGACCTCCTGAGCCGCCGACCAGAATTCCCCAAACCCGACAAGCCACAGATCCACCTTGTCGCCAAGCGCCGTGCTGCTCGCCTCAGATCCCGCTGCCCGTCGCTGAACAGTCCTTGCCGGAGCTCTTCCCGAGTTCGTCGTCGCGCTCCACTGTGTCGGATCTGATCCACGCCGCCGACATCGATACGTTCGACACAACCCGAGGCAAGATCCCGTATCTCCTTGTTGTTTCAATAATTATATATTATATGTGTAGATTAGTTTGTAGTATAATTATCTGCGTGGGTTTGATGAATAATATTGAATGAATAATAATAATGTGATGAATAGTATTTTTAGGACAAATATAATAAATTAAAGAATTTATTTTGGGTAACAGAATTATTTTAGATTAATTATAATATTTTTAGAATTTTTATCGTGGAAGGAAATTATTTTAGAATGATAAATATTTTTAAAAATTTATTTTAGAAAATGAATTAATTTAGAAAAAGATTATTTTTCGAATTATGTAGATGTTGTTTATGATTTATAATTCTTATTTTGATTATCAGATATGCTATGATATTATTGCACATGATTAGTTGCATTGATTGTTCCATGTTGTGATTGAGAATTATTAGGAGTTTATGACTATAGTGTCCTGTATGACACAGTTAGGATCTAGAATCTCGTGTGTAATTGATCTAGAATTACGAGAATTGGGATGAGAAGTCTTGGTCCATGTGAGCGGTTATGATTGTTGATGTATATTCCAGGCTCGCGCCGGTGAAGTTTGTGTAGTCACCGGGGTGGGTCTGAGGAGTTGAGATATTTGTGATTGTGATTGTATTCCTGGTTCGTGCCGGTGAAGTTTGTGTAGTCACCGGGGTGGGTCTGAGGAGATGAGATTTGTGATTGTGGTTGTATTCCAGGCTCGCGCTGGTGAAGTTTGTGTAGTCACCGGGGTGGGTCTGAGGAGATGAGATTTGTGATTGTGGTTGTATTCCAGGCTCGCGCTGGTGAAGTTGTGTAGTCACCGGGGTAGGTCTAAGGAGATGAGATTTGTGATTGTGGTTGTATTCTAGGCTCGCGCTGGTGAAGTTGTGTAGTCACCGGGGTGGGTCTGAGGAGCAGTGATATTGCGATTGTTGATTATTTGAGATGAGTGATGGGATAGTTAGTTACATGACCTCGAATCTTGGCTAAGTATGATTCTTGTGAGATGTAGGCCTGTTGTACTTCTTTTTACACATAGATCGGGATTAATATTTAATTATCTATAATTTGAGACATATGGTATATACATGAGGGTTTCCTTGTTTGGATTATTTCGCTCGACGTACTACGTCTCAAGTTATAGGTATTTAAGTATTAATTCCATCTAGTTGTGTGATTTGGATACTTGGATGATTAGTCTGATCTTTAGCTGCATGATCTCATTACTTGATCGATTTTGGATGCTTTATGTCTATCATGTTTTAGTAGTGAATTTGTGTGTTGATTTTGTTGGACTTCCAGTTGCACGTTTCTTTGTCATTTCTGTTATCGTATCGTTTTTCGCATTGGATTTCCGTTCGTTCTATTTTCTTTGTGGGGTCGGGTCTTGCCGTACGCCATGCACCTGACGTACACCTGTTTTCTCTGGTGTACGTCAGACTTAGAGGAAGAACAGGTCTAGCTTGGAGATAAGCCCGGAGCCAGAGGATTCTCAGCAGGAGTACCTTGTAAATGGAGCAGAAGAACAAGTTGAAGTTTAGTTATTTCTTTCAGTTTATTTTCATAGCATTTCCTTTTCCTGCCTGATCTATGTATTTCATATTTCTTCAGTTCATTTGTTCAGATATGTATAAGGGCATGTTTGACCCATATATTATGTCTCGGATGTTATCTTATTTGTGATATGATATTTTTATTCTGAGTTTGTCCATTATATTCTTGCTGATTGTGATCGGGGACCTGTGACTTCGCATTGTATTTATTTCTAGACGCTTAGCGTATTGAATTGAGAAGAAAAGAAAAAAAAGATAGTGTATATTTCTTCTCAATCTAATACGTCGCGGGCTTGTTCACGTTCTGATTCCCGGGTATTTTGGGAAGCGGGGCGTGACAACACCAAAGTATCAAGGTGAAATCTGCTGGATGAGAAGCAAAAAGATGGAGAGTCAGTTGACAACTTCGTCAAACATTTTCGGAATAAGGCGATGAACTATTGAGACCCGATCACAGAGGAGTTCATTCTCCAAACGTGTCACATTAATCTCTCTTTAGATGTTATAGAGGCCATGGGGGTCGTGCCTTCCAAGTATTGAAAATAATTGAAGATATGTGGTGAACAGGCGGAATGCTTCCTCAAGAGAAAGAAGCTTGAGAGGGGTTAGCCGGTAGCCAATCCTCAAAAGAAGAATTCTAATCCTCGAGGTAGAGGGAAGTGTCTAGCAACTTCTGTTGATGCTCACCAAACATCACAACGACAACCGTAACAACAGTCAACGTAACAGTTATCTTTTCAATTACAACATCAAGCACAGCAACCTCTAAGCCAACCAAAGGCTTCAGAACCTAGATTTCTAAAGGAGTATTCCTTTAAAGAGGATGAAGTGTCGGCTATCTTCAAGTATCTTTTTGTGCCTATCGCACCACCGCCCGCATGCCTACTAGAGAAACCCCGTTTTTCCTAGTATACGGGTGTGAAGCCGTCCTCCCATTGGAAATTCAAATTCCTTCCCTCCGCATCGCCCTAGCAACAGGTATGACGATGGAAGAACAACATCAGAAATGTCTCGAAGAACTCGAGATGTTCGACGAAAGGCGCTTAGAAGCTCAACAACAAATCGAGTTCAACCAAGCCAGGATTTCCATGGCCTTTAACAAGAAAGTCCGACAATGAAGCTTCAAGGAAGGAGACTTGGTTCTTGCTGTCTGGCGACCAATGATACTCAATGCTAAGAAGAAAGGTAAATTTTAACCCAAATTGGAAGGGTCGTTTGTAATAGAGACAGTCTATTCAAACAGTGCATATCGCCTGATCACCCAAAATGATAACAAACTCATGATGCCAATAAATAAAAAATTCCTGAAGAAGTACTACCCTAGTACGTTCGTGTAAAACCCCGAAAATTTCTATAATAAATATATGTGAATTATTAATAGTGAATAATTCTCTTATGATGAATAATCATATATATATACATATATATGTCAGATGAATGTAATTATCTGTGTTTGAGAACCCAACAAGTGTTTATAAGTGAGAGAAATCGAGTGTTATGGCCAGCGTGTGAAATGCCTAGCAGCAGGCATTTTTGTGCTACACGGTCGACCGACGCGGCTGACCGTGGCGGTCGACCGCATCGGTCGACCGCACAGCGGTCAAAGAATTTCCAGGTTTGGTTTTCTTTTACGGATTTTGTTTTGGTCTTTTGGGTTTCGGGTCGGGTTAGGGAATTAGTATATTTACTAACTCAACCTAGAAGAGCCTCTCTTCATCTCAGACTTAAAACCCTATCCCCCATCTCTCTGATCTCAAAACCCTAGCTGGATCTGGCGATTTGAGGAGTTCGGAGGATTTTCAGGGGATTTTCACAGATTAGATCGAAGGAGGATCATCTTCAGGGCAGTTGTCAGCATCTAAGGCGAGTATCATCTCGCCCAATCCCTCACCCCTGTTTTATATGATTTTCTTTAGGATTTTTATGAGTTTTGAGGAGCCAAAATGGTATTTTTTTATAACAATGAACTCTCTATAACATGGTTAACAGGAATCAGAGGTTTTAGTTTATAAAAATTTCACCAACGATCTATTTTATAAAGATCTAGATCTGAAAATTTCCTAAACAAGAGTTAAATCATTTTTACAAGCTATTAAAACGTTTTTGGTTTGTTTCTCATGGATTTAGAATATTAAAAAGGTAGATTCCAAACTTTGGATTGGTTGTTTATCTTTAGTATGATTTTTGAATCATTAAAGCCCTTGTTATCGTAGAATAACAAATCTTTGTTTCAGGTTTCAAGCTGACAGAAACCCAGATTTAGGTTTCTGTCCGCTTGGCGGTCGACCAGAGCGGTCGACCGCTGAGCTCGTTTTAGGGCTGCGGTCGACCGCAATGTCATTCCGGTCGACCGCGACGTTCTGTCGGTCGACCACAAAGCCGCAGCGGTCGACCGCCAGTCACGTATCAGAGTGCGGTCGATCGGTGCGGTCGACCGCCGAACTGTCTGTTGCCAATTTCCTGTTTTGGGTATTTTTAGCATTTTTACTCATGTTCGAGAGTTTGCCTGGATTATATGACCTTGGTTTTTAGTCTCACTATGTGTCCATGCATGATAGATGACCTGAGGGTATAAATTTGGGACTTATACACTGATTTTGAGTGCGAGATTGATAAAGTAGATTTCACTACATGTATCATAGCGATCTTTTTACTATTTCCACAGTCCTCGTGTTGGACTATAATCCATAGAAGTCCTCGTGTTGGACTATAATCCCTCTCAGTCCTCGTGTTGGACAATTGCCACTTATTCCATGTGTTTGGAAACTATAATATATAGTTCCTGTTTCGGACATAGTTCTTAACCCTGCATGTGACTATTTTACAGTAGTTCACGACATGATAATTATGTAGATTTTAGTATAACACTTATGTAGATTTTGACATGATATTCATGTAAGTAATAACATGATATTCATGTTGGCTATGTCACAGCACTGTAATTATGCTCTGGTGTGTTGTATTTCTTCTATTATTGTTACTGTACTAGAACCTTGGGTTTGGTATTTAGGAGTTTATAAATTATAGATATAAGGTATATACATGAGGGTTTCCTTGTATGGATTATTTCGCTCGACGTACCTATTCTCGTGTTGTAAATTTCTAAATACTAAAACCCTCTTTAGTAAGATCAATGATTTTAGATCTATTATATATTATCTGTATTTTCTTATATAACGAGCTCTGTTCCCTTGGGGTTGGTTGTGATGTTACTCGCTAGCGCTTTGACACTCATTGTCCCTCCCCATTTCAGGTAACGAGCCAGGAGCCCGGAGAGTCGCAGGTTGATGGCGACACACTTTAGTGTTCAGCCGTTTAATTATGCTTATGTTGGAGCTCCACTATAGATTATGTTAGACAGTGAGAGTATTGTTCTAGAAGTTGTAAAGGCTGTGTGCCTTATTTTCCTCTCTGTCAGACACTTGTATTTGAGACTTGTTGAGTACTTTAGTTTATTTATTCAGACATTGACTATGTATTTTCCATTTGTTGGATGATGAGACATTTATTTGATCATTATTATTTCATCAGTCCTTCACATATTATCTTTTACTTGCTTTTGTACCTACACCTGTTATTGATTCTACTAGATAGATGTTAACTGTGATGGTGAAACATGTTGTTGCACGGTGTGGTGCATGGCAGGTTTGATATTCTTGGTTTCACCTTGGACTGCAGCCTTGTGTGAACCCAGGGGCGCCACAGTTGGTATCAGAGCTCTAGTTCCAGTATCCTTAGGATCATCCTGTGTCGAGTCGTGGAGCTAGGATAGAGTTTCTTAGGATTCATGTATAGAGTCCGCAAGGATTTCCTAGTTTGAGTGAGGACGATAAATGCGTATATCTCAAAAATTTGAGAAATTTTTTTATGACAACTATTTTTTTGAATAAGTTTAAAGTAATTGTGCAAATATTATATGTCATTAAAATTGTATTGTGATACGCTATTTATAAAGGTCTATTTTGACTCATGAATTTTTATTTTTTCTTACCATCAGGAGAGAGATGGCAGGACGAGGTAGACCCCGTACCAAGAGAGCTAGCCAGGCAGAGTCACAGCAGACTCTATCTGAGCAGCAGCCAGCTCAGTCCAAGCCCCAGCAGGCTCCACCCGAGCCGCAGCAGGCTTCTCAGTATTTGGTGGACCTTATGGCCCCTCTTATTGCCCGGATGACAGCTATTGAGGAGTTGGTGATGACTCATATAGCACCACCGACACCACCACCGCCACCACCGGTAGCTTAGCAGCAGGGGATACCTGCTGTTCCTGTCAGAGAGAGACCCCCAGAGGTCACGACTGCAGCCTTTCCTCTAGCAGTCCCAGATAGAGCCACAGAGCAGGAGACTTGGCTCCATATGGTGGACAGGTACCAGAAGATGAGGGCACCGGAGTTCCAGGGATCACCAGACCCTCTTGCAGCCCATAAGTGGAAGGAGGATGTGAGTAATATCCTCGATATACTCAGGGTAGATTCAGTTCAGAAGCAGAGACTGGCATCCTACAGCCTGAAGGGAGATGTCGGGAGGTGGTACCGACTCCAGTTTACTCCAGAGCAGAGGCTGACCCTCACATGGGAGGACTTCATATACTTCTTTGATGAGTAGTATATTTCTTCCGTAGCACGGACTAGGAAGGAGCTTGAGTTGTCCCGATTGACTCAGGGGGACATGACAGTTGCAGACTTTGAGAGATGGTTCATGGAGCTGTTACATTTCACAGGCATGTGGCAGACGGGAGAGCGTCAGGCTCAGATGTTCTTAGCTGGGCTTCGCCCTAATCTCCGACGGTACCTCTTGTCGAGGAGATTTTATTCAGTTAGGGAGGTAGCTGAGGCTGCCACTTCTCAGGAGATTGAGACCACTATGTTCCAGAAGGACAAGGAAGGGAAGGCCAAGATAGGACAGAGTGGGGATAAGAACAAGAACAAGAGACCTTTTTCCGGACAGCAGCAGCAGCAGCATCAGGGCCCTTATAAAAGGGGACCCCAACAGGATCAGAGAGCGCATCAGTAGCATAAGTTCTAGGGATCTTGTTTTAATTGTCACAAGGTCGGGCATAAGGCATCGGAGTGCCGTAGCGCACCAGCAGGAGCCTAGTAGGGCAAGGGTCCGAACCAGCAGCAACGCTAGTAGGGCAGAGGTTAGGGCTAGCAGAACAGGCTTGAGGCACTGCCAGCAGCTCAGAGGACTGAAGGACAGATTCAGGCAGTTTAGGATGTTCCTCAGGGATAGATTATCCCATATTCTCCAGCACCATCAGCAGAGCAGTCTTCAGCCACGGGCAGGGTATATGCAGTGGTTCCTCGTGATCATGGCGCCAGCGGAGCTGTAGTGGAGGGTACGTTCTTCGTGAACTCTCTTCCTGCCCGTATTCTTTTCGATTCGGGAGCTTCACATTCATTCATCTCGCATACATTTATGACTAGACTCCAGCTCGTAGCTCAGCCTCTAGACACCCCTCTATCTGTTTCCACCCCTTTAGGTGAGGTATCGCTTCTGGAGAGCGTTTGTAGGAGGTGTACCGTTAGTCTAGACGAGTCGGAGTTCATAGTGGATTTGATAGTGTTGCATATGTCCGAGTTTGATGTCATCCTTGGTATGGATTGGTTGTCTTCCTACCATATTAGTATTGACTGTTTTGCGAAGATAGTCAAGTTGTGAGCGTCCGACGGGTCCGAGATGATTGTAGCCACTTCTCAAGGTAACCAATTTGCGGAGTCATTTCTGGCGTACATCGAGGAGGTGATGTGACAGGATCATGGTGCTGAGTTATTGGAGACTAGATTTGTCTCGGATTATCAGGATGTCTTTCAGGACATACCTGGGTTACCTCCTGTGAGAGAGGTTGAGTTCTGTATTGAGTTGCAGCCAGGCACAGCCCCGATATCCCGCGCACCCTATCGCATGGCACCAGCTGAGATGAGGGAGCTTCAGACCCAGTTGGACGAGTTGTTAGCTCAGGGATTTATTCGCCGGAGTCATTCTCCGTGGGGCGCGCCAGTTCTCTTCGTGAAGAAGAAGGATGGTAGTATGAGGCTATGCATATATTATAGAGAGTTGAACAAGGTCACAATCCGGAATAGGTACCCACTACCTAGGATTAATGACTTGTTTGACCAGTTGCAGGGAGCACAGTATTTCTCAAAGATTGATCTTCGTTCTGGCTATCATCAGTTGTGGGTTCGGGAGATGGATGTTCCCAAGACCGCCTTTCTTACTTGATATGGGTCCTTCGAGTGTTTGGTCATGCCATTTGGGTTGACCAATGCACCCGCAGTATTCATAGATTTGATAAACCAGGTTTTCCGTCCCTTCTTAGATCAGTTTGTGATTGTCTTCATAGACGATATTCTCATTTACTCGAGATCGGAGGCAGAGCACGAGGAGCATCTACGGATGGCGTTGAGGACCCTTCAGGAGCACCAGTTGTATGCTAAGTTCAGCAAGTGTGAGTTTTTGCTTTCAGAAGTCAGATTTCTTGGCCATGTTATCAGTCGAGAGGGTATAGCAGTGGATCCGGCTAAGGTCCCGACAGTTCTTGATTGGGAGCCACCGAAGACGGTGTCAGAGATTCGTAGTTTTTTGGGTTTAGCTGGATATTACAGGAAGTTCATTCAGGACTTCTCGAAGATTTTGACGCCGATTACACGCCTTACGAAGAAGGGTGTACAGTTCATATGGAGAATGGAGTGCCAGGAGGCCTTTGATATTTTGAAGGCTAAGTTGACTACAGCGCCAGTTCTGACCATTCCGAGCAGCGACAGGACATTTGTTGTGTATACATATGCATCATTGGCAGGCTTAGGAGGCGTATTGATGCAGACTCAGAGGGTAGTAGCCTATATCTCACGGCAGTTGAGGGTGCATGAGCAGAACTACCCCACTTATGACTTGGAGTTAGCAGCAGTGGTGTTTGCACTGAAGTCATGGAGGCACTACTTGTATGGAGTGCAGTTTGAGCTATTCACAAACCATCAGAGTCTGAAGTATCTCTTTTCTCAGAAGGAACTCAATCAGAGGTAGAGGAGGTGGATTGAGTTTATCAAGGACTACGAGTTCGCGATTCAGTATCATCCAGGGAAAGCGAACTTCGTAGCAGATGCTTTGAGTAGGAAGCGCCGACATCGGGATGCGGCTTTGAGGTGTTCATTGTACAGAGATCTTATCACTCTTAGCCAGTTTGATTTTAGACCCGAGATTGGAGGAACCAGTGCATTCTTGGGAGCTATGTCAGTGCAGCCATCTTGGAGTGACAGGGTTGTCAGAGCATAGTTGGAAGACTCTTGGATTCAAACCCGTAAGGGGGAGATTTCCAAAGAGCCTAAGGCGGACTGGACCATTAGAGCAGATGGAGGATTGTGGATGAAGGGTAGATTGGTTATACCAACCAGTGCAGAGCTGAAGAGGGAGTTATTTGATGAGGCGCACCGTACTCGGTACACAGTACATCCAGGGACTACCAAGATGTATAAAGACCTAAAGAGGCATTTTTGGTAGAGTGGTATGCGGAGAGAGATTGTAGACTACGTGGCTAGATGTTTTACCTGTCAGCAGGTGAAGGCAGAGCATCAGAGACCAACAGGGACACTTCAGCCTTTACCCATTCCAGAGTGGAAGTGGGAAGACATTTCTATAGATTTTATTGTGGGGTTGCCGAAGTCGAAGAAGGGGAATGATTCTGTTTGGGTGATAGTGGACCGATTAATGAAGTCAGCACATTTCATCCCGGTGAGGACCACTTATACAGCCGAGACTTATGCGAGGATCTTCATTCGGGAGATAATTCAACTTCATGGAGTACCGGACACGATCGTGTCGGATCGGGGATCAGTTTTTACTTCACATTTTTGGAGGAGTTTCTAGGACTCATTCGGCAGCACACTATCTTATAGCAATGTATTCCACCCCCAGACGGATGGCCAGATGTAGAGGGTGAATCAGGTATTGGAGGACATGTTGCGGGCATGTGTCATTGACTTCCAAGGTAGTTTGGAGGATCATATTCCACTGGTAGAGTTCGCTTATAACAATAGTTATCAAGCGACGATCGGTATGGCCCCGTATGAAGCATTGTATGGGAGACCTTATAGATCACCGATATGTTGGGCCGAGCCGGAGGATAGCTTGATGCTTGGGCCAGAGCTAGTGAGGCAGACTACTGAGAAAGTAGTTTTGATCAGGGAGCGGATCCTAGCCGCTCAGAGTCGGCAGAAGAGCTATGCAGATAAGAGGCGGAGACCCTTAGAGTTTTAGATTGGAGATTTGGTTATGCTTAAGGTATCGCCTATGAAAGGCGTGCAGTGATTCGGGAGGCGGGGAAAGCTTGCACCGAGATATATTAGGCCTTTTCAGATTCTAGAGCGCATTGGAGTTGTGTCATACAGACTAGATCTTCCAGCATCGATGTCTAGTATACACAATGTATTTCATGTTTCTATGCTCAAGAAACACTTGCATGATGAGGAGCAGCAGCGAGTATTGGAGGCACCAGAGATTGAGCTTCAGGAAGATTTGACTACTATTGAGATTCCAGTTCATATTCTTGCCAGAGATGACAAGAGGCTTAGAAACAAGGTAATCCCCTTGGTGAAAGTTTAGTGGAACCGAGGAGGCATTGAGGAGATTTCTTGGGAGCGTGAAGAGGACATGCGTCGCGACTACCCACACTTGGTTGAGCAGGTAAATTATTTCCTATTATGTTATATATGTTACTTTATGTTATATTTTTGGTTATATTTATATTTAACACTAGAATTGGAATATTCACGCTTAATTCTAAATCTTTCGGAACACATGGTATATATATGGGGGGTTCCTTGTTTGGATTTTTCACCCGATGTACTAGTTCCACTAGATTAGGATTTAAGCGAGAATATTATCATTTTAGATCGTTAAGTATAAATATCTCTATATGTTATCTAGTAGTTCATATTTTGAGATTTGTATAATTCCGAATTTTGAGGACGAAATTCTTTTAAGGGGGGAAGAATGTAAAACCCCGAAAATTTCTATAATAAATATATATGAATTATTAATAGTGAATAATTCTCTTATGATGAATAATCATATATATATACATATATATGTCAGATGAATGTAATTATCTGTGTTTGAGAACCCAACAAGTGTTTATAAGTGAGAGAAATCCAGTGTTATGGCCAGCGTGTGAAATGCCTAGCAGCAGGCATTTTTGTGCTGTGCGGTCGACCGACGCGGTCGACCGTGGCGGTCGACCTCATCGGTCGACCGCACAGCGGTCAAAGAATTTCCAGGTTTGGTTTTCTTTTACGGATTTTGTTTTGGTCTTTTGGGTTTCGGGTCGGGTTAGGGAATTAGTATATATACTAACTCAACCCAGGAGAGCCTTTCTTCATCTCAGACTTAAAACCCTAGCCCCTATCTCTATGATCTCAAAACCCTAGCTGGATCTGGCGATTTGAGGAGTTCGGAGGATTTTCAGTGGATTTTCGCAGATTAGATCGAAAGAGGATCATATTCAAGGCAGTTGTCAGCATCTAAGGCGAGTATCATCTCGCCCAATCCCTTACCCATATTTTATATGATTTTCTTTTGGATTTTTATGAGTTTTGAGGAGCCAAAATGATATTTTTGTATAACAATGAACTCTCTATAACATGGTTAACAGGAATCAGAGGTTTCAGTTTATAAAAAATTCACCAACGATCTGTTTTATAAAGATCTAGATCTGAAAATTTCCTAAACAAGAGTTAAATCATTTTTACAAGCTATTAAAACGTTTTTTGTTTGTTTCTCATGGATTTAGAATATTAAAAAGGTAGATTCCAAACTTTGGATTGGTTGTTTATCTTTAGTATGATTTTTGAATCATTAAAGCCCTTGTTATCGTAGAATAACAAATCTTTGTTTTAGGTTTCGAGCTGACAGAAACCAGATTTGGGTTTCTGTCCGCTTGGCGGTCGACCGGAGCGGCCGACCGCTGAGCTCGTTTTAGGGCTACGGTCGACCGTAATGTCATTCCGGTCGACCGCGACGTTCTGTCGGTCGACCGCAAAGCCGTAGCAGTCGACTGCCAGTCACGTATCAGAGTGCTGTCGTCCGGTGCGGTCGACCGCCGAACTGTCTGTTGCTAATTTCCTGTTTTGGGTATTTTGAGTATTTTTACTCATGTTCGAGAGTTTGCCTGGATTATCTGACCTTGGTTTTTAGTCTCACTATGTGTCCATGCATGATAGATGACCTGAGGGTATAAATTTGGGACTTATACACTGATTTTGAGTGTGGGATTGATAAAGTAGATTTCACTACATGTATTATAGCGATCGTTTTACTATTTCCACAGTCCTCGGGTTGGGCTATAATCCATAGAAGTCCTCGTGTTGGACTATAATCCCTCTGTCCTCGTGTTGGACAATTACCACTTATTCCATGAGTTTGGAAACTACAATATATAGTTCCTATTTCGGACATAGTTCTTAACCCTGCATGTGACTATTTTACAGCAATTCACGACATGATAATTATGTAGATTTTGGTATAACATATATGTAGATTTTGACATGATATTCATGTAAGTAATAACATGATATTCATGTTGGCTATGTCACAGCACTGTAATTATGCTCTGGTGTTTGTTGTATTTCTTCTATTATTGTTACTGTACTAGAACATTGGGTTTGGTATTTAGGAGTTTATAAATTTGAGATATAAGGTATATACATGAGGGTTTCCTTGTTTGGATTATTTCGCTCGACGTACCTATTCTCGTGTTGTAAATTTCTAAATACTAAAACCCTCTTTAGTAAGATCAATGATTTTAGATCTATTATATATTATCTGTATTTTCTTATATAACGAGCCCTGTTCCCTTGGGGTTGGTTGTGATATTACTCGCTAGCGCTTTGATGCTCGTTGTCCCTCCCCATTTTAGGTAACGAGCCAGGAGCCCGGAGAGTCGCAGGTTGATGGCGACACACTTTAGTGTTCAGCCGTTTAATTATGCTTATGTTGGAGCTCCACTATATATTATGTTAGACAGTGAGAGTATTGTTCTAGAAGTTGTAAAGGTTGTGTGCCTTATTTTCCTCTCTGTCAGACACTTGTATTTGAGACTTGTTTAGTACTTCAGTTTATTTATTCAGACATTGACTATGTATTTTCCATTTGTTGGATGATGAGGCATTTATTTGATCATTATTATTTCATCAGTCCTTCACGTATTATCTTTTACTTGCTTTTGAACCTACACCTGTTATTGATTCTACTAGATAGATGTTAACTGTGATGGTGAAACATGTTGTTGCACGGTGTGGTGCATGGCAGGTTTGACATTATTAGTTTCACCTTGGACTACAGCCTTGTGTGAACCCAGGGGTGCCATAGTTCGGGATAATCTACTTAAATGGAAAGTTCCTAGAGAATACTGTACAGGGTATTTTTAAGGATAACCCGAGATCAGTCGATTATTCCAAATTATAAAAATGATTAAGAACCTCACATTGTGGCAATTTAATTATTTTCAAGATGATTAAAATCCTCCCATTGCAACTTTCCAAACACTCTTTCATTGAGATGAGATTCAACGACTACATATAGTCAATCTTTCCTCATGAAACTCCCAGGGTGTAATTGTGAAGTGCTTAACGGTTCATGGTCCTCCACCATAAAATCTTTCACTGATCAAATTAAGTGACAGTGAGTCCACCAAAATTCCTCACGATTAAATCCATTTACACTCCCACGGTGTTTAAAGCCTTTAACACTCCCACTATTGAAGTTCTGACATGACTTTTCAATCTGCTGATCCATGGCAATCAGCGAACCCCATTCATGTCAAGATCTTGTCACTTGATGCCGAAAACCCCCGGTGAGTGTTTTGTACAAATTAACATTATCATTGTTATTCGTACCCTCCAATCTCACTGTTTCTTGGTCCATTAACGCCGGCCACCGCATAATAATGAAAGTCAACGATAGTCAACGCGTTGTAATGAAAGTCAACATCAGTCAACGCGTTGCAATGAAGTCAATGTCGATCATCGTGTGACGATGAAAGTCAACGTTGGTCAACGCGTTGCCATGAAGTCAACTTTGGTCACCATGTGATAATGAAAGTCAATGCTGGTTAACGCGTTGTAATGAAAGTCAACGCCAATCAACACGTTGCAATGAAGGTCAACACCGATCAACGCTTGACAATGCAAGTCAACGCCGATCAACGCATTGCAATGAAGTCAACGCCAGTCAATGTGTTTGTAATGAAATTCAATGCCGGTCAACGCCCTGATAATTTCACCCAAATAAGGCTCAGAATCAAATTCCTAGTCAAAAGGATAATCCTAGGGAGTTTAATCATGATTAAGATACAAACTCCCAATGAAGATGAACAGTTCAACGTCAATTCAATGACACGAGCTAAATTCAGAAAACAACGTATTAGTTTCAATTCAAGATTTCAACAATGATCAGACAATAAATACAGCACTGGAAAATTTTTAGCTATTTGACAAAATACTGAATAGACTGAAAAGCTAAAGAAATCAATGTATTGAAGGCTGCGCGTATCATATCCAAAGTATTCAAGACTCCTCTATAAAAAATGAGACTGGAACACTTTGGAGGGGGTATTTGAAAGTGTCAAAAATTACCTATAGGTTCCCGCATGTAGCTCGAGATTAAGAGAAGATGATGAACATCATCATCTGAGTCAAATGAGATTACCCAATGCCGTAAAGAAGCAAACATATGCACAAAACGAGTCGGCAAAGCGTACGAGTCAACGAATCGCGCGAAACGAAAAAATGACAAAGTGACGAAGTGCCAGAACATCTCAAAAGAGAGAGACACCCTGAGTGTCTCGTGAGACAACCTAAGTGTCGCGCTAGACACCTAAGTGTCACATAAGACACCATGAGTGTCTCACCCACTCGGGGCCTCCCACGATGTGTTTTTTGATAGATTTTGGGTTTTGACGGTTTCGGAACCTCCCTAACTACTTTGAGACTATATTTATACATGGGAAAGTGGTTATTGGCTAAATATATGTTCTTATCCATGAACATAGCATCCGAAAGCCTATAAATACATCCTTATGGCCATTATGCAGAAGAGATCTGATTTTGACAAGCAACGGCGAAGCCCTGACGTTTTGGAGAGTGAGAAGCATGAATTTCAGATCCAAAGGTGAGTTCTTGGTGAGTTCTTCGACATAAAGAAGAAGAGTTTGAGAGATCTGTAGCCCCTTCAGCCCTTCAGTCATTTCCTTGGTATTGCACTTTGTTTCGATCTTGAGAAGATTATTTATCTTGTGTCGTCAAGATATTTACTTCTGTTCTTGTTTCTATCATGAAATAAGAGCATCGAGCCTTCATTTCATTCAACCTGAATTTAAATTCTTGGTGGTCCGTGGATCAACGAATCCCCGACACATGCAAAGTTCTCACGCAAGCAGCGATAGATAAATGATCATGCATATGTTTCTAGGAGTTTTTTTGTATAATTCTTTTGTGTAGAGTAGTCTTATAAAAAGGTCCACTCTATTGAACTCGTTGTAAGTCGATAAACGATTATAATGAGTTTCCAAGTGAATCAAACAGAAGCTCTCTTAGATGTTTTAAAAGAGAATAGGGAATCATTGAATGGACCATTGATGATATCAAGGGAATTAGTCCAACCATTGTTCAACACCGAATCCATTTGATAGATGATGCCAAACCTACTAGAGATCCTCAACGTAGATTAAACCCGGTAGTGAAAAAAGCTGTTAAGAAAGACATTCTTAAATGTCTTAATCATGTTGATCATTTATCCCATTTATAATAGTTCATGGGTTAGTCCAGTCCAAGTAGTTCCAGTGAAATCTGGGATCACCGTGATCCAAAATGAGGCTATTGAGCTGATTCCCACTCGTATCCAAACTAGATGGCGAGTTTGCGTTGAATATAGAAAACTCAACTTAGCCACTCGGAATGATCACTTCCCTCTTCCATTCATTGACCAAATGTTAGAGTGCTTAGCAAAACACGAGTTATATTGTTTCCTGGATGGATATTCAACATATAATCAAATTCCTATTGCTCCAAAAGATTAAGAGAAATTCACTTTCACATGCCCATATGGAACATTCGCATACCGACGCATGCCTTTTGGGCTGTGTAACGCACCTGCCACATTCCAATGTTGCGTGATTAGTATTTTTTACGACATGGTTGAAAGATTTCTCAAAATTTTCACGGATGACTTTTCTATTTTCGGTGACACATTTTTAGAATGATTGCATCATCTTAAACTGGTGTTGTCACGGTGTAGGGAGAAAAATCTGACTCACAATTGGGAGAAATGTCATTCCATGGTCAAACAAGGCATTATCTTAAGACATGTAGTTTCCGATAGTGGTATTGAAGTGGACAAAGCTAAGGTAGACCTTATTTCTTGTAATGCCCCACAGGGAGGTACTTAAAAATTTGGGCATGACCTATCTGTAATAAGAATGGTCAATCTGCTAAATCTTTATGCACATCACAATAGATATACTAAAGGGCGAAAAATAAGGCAGTGGAGATGTATATGCAATACTCAGGATCACGAGGTTGACAGTAGAGTCTATAGAATACCAAAATAGAAGAACACTAAAGGGAATTATAATATATTACAATAATAATAGTGGATACAACATTAGTACATGTTTTATAAGTCAATAAATACTACAAAAGTAAACATAAATTAACTCCTACTAAGAGTTTCCTCTGAAGCTAATCTTCAACTTCAGGATCTGCAATCCCCTTATCCTTGCCAGTAGTATGACCTGTGAGTGGATTCAGAAACAATAGGGGTGAGCCTAAGGCCCAATAGGTAACCATAAAAATCTCGGGTACAACACAAGGGAACGAATGAAAATGATAGACATAGATATCAAACTTGACAAAGGGATCTCAACATTAAGTTGCCATTCTTATATCGTTATCATTGAGCAAAATGAAATAACATGTAAAGATGAATAATCAAGATCTAATATTCAGGATTCCAAACTCCCCAATCATGGGATAATCAATAAACTACGCATGCCTTTATACACCCACCGGTGAGCATCCTCACACAGGGCATTGTCCCCACCGGGACACATTACTATTACCACCCACCGGTGAAGCTTACTTCACACAGGGCATAATCCATGAATATAGACTATTAATTATCAACAAAGAATGGAATATTATCATTACCAATAGTCGAATTATCAAAGCAAGTCGAAATGTTGCAATATAATCTTTCGAGGATATCAAAGATATAAAACTGATATAAACAACATTACGATGACAATGGCTAAGAAATCACAAAGAGTCAATGTATGAAGTGAATCAAATAGGAATATTACGAAAGTGATAAGATATAAAAATTAGCATGGGAAACTAACTCGCAGGAATTTCAAGAAAGTAATCAATCGAACTCTCAAAGACTTGAGAGGGAACAATAAAAGGTTACCTACCGATTATGCCGGGATCCTCTCGGCCAACGAATGAATCCAAGATTCTCTGTCCTATATACATGTATACCCATATGAGATTATAAACACTATGTATTTTATAATTTTCTAACTTAAAACTTATATTATGGTATAAGCTGCACACTAGATGATTACATAAAATATTTTTAGCATGCACAGCAGCACTAGTAGTGTATATGCAGAAGATTTAGGTGAATGGATGGTATAACAATTGATGTCCAAAATATATGAAACTAGTTCCAAATAATTACATTATGATTATAATTTTATAATATAAAAATATTACATCAATGCATAGTGCATAGTAAGTGTTATGCTTATAGCAAACTACGCCTATCAAAACTGTAGCAGAAAAATAGAGATTACTATCTGGAATGAATGATTTATTTCGGGTACTTAACACTATGCAAATGTTCTCAAAATTGGTATATAAGTTATATAATGGATTCGATTCGAAGTCCCATTAGTTTCATCAAATTTTCATTTTTATAATGCATGTTACATGCAAAACAACACAGGGGGTAGACTAAAATTGCCAATACAAATACTAGCTATTAGAACTAGGTTTAGACTTACCAAATATTATTCCAATTAATTCAAACTCACATCAACAGAATTATAATCGAGTCTAGTTTTAGGAATAGAAGAATTTCTTCATTTGGATATATACAATGAAAGTTATGATCTTTTTACTGATAGTGTATCATGCTAGAATTTCTGTTTCAAGATAAATTGAAATGCATGCCCTAAAATGTTACATGCAAGACTAAATCCAAATTAAATTATATAATTCAGTTCTAACATCCTTAATAACAACATGCAACAGAGAATTTTACCTAGGGTTTTGACTTTGCCCCACTTCCTCCACCAAAGTCCTTAACTACCTTCTTTCTGCACTCCTTCTTCTTCAATGTTCTTGAGAGATGAAGGCTTTTGGAATCTTTTTTTTTCTTTTTTGTTTTTTATAAGAGGAGAGGTACTGGAGAAGTTTAGAGGAGAGGGAGGAGGTTTTGAAGAGATTTTTCTTCTTAAATGGCAAAATGAGAGGTGGAGGGCACATATATATAAGCCCATGTGAAGAGAAATCTTCAATTTGGCCAAAGTTGAGGGTTTTTGTGTAAAATTTCACCCACTATCATGGATGACCTATTTAAATAGCTATGTTAATTTTAAGGTTTTAAATTAGGTATTTAATAATTGAGTTATCTCTAACTAAAGTTTAAAGCATGGTTGGTTTAGGTTTACATGTTAAGTTTGTATGCATGCTATAACTTCATTAACTAAATCGTAATATGGAAAATAGCTAAAGTTTAAAATTCTCATGCTAGAAGATTATCTAGGACACAATAAAGGAAAGAATTTACTAACTTATGGATCGGTATCGATAACGGTATCCGATCAACGGATGGGAAAAAATAGAATGTTACATTTCTAACCTTCCTCCACCCAAAAATATCAAAAATGTCAGATCATTTCTTGGTCATGCTGGTTTTTATCGATGTTTCATCAAAGATTTTAGCATAATTGTTAGACCATTGACCAATCTCTTAGCCAATGATACATCATTTGATTTATCCCCTGAATGCCTTAAAGCTTTTGAGTATCTAAAAAAGGAGCTAACCATAGCTCATATCATTCATGCACCAGATTGGACTTTATATTTCTAACTAATGTGCGATGCATCCGATTTCGCAATTGGTGCTGTTTTAGGACAAAGGGTTCATTGAAAACCACATATGATCTACTATGCTAGTAGGACTCTGAACGATGCCCAGTAAAATTACTCTGTCACTGAGAAGGAGTTTTTAGCCGTAGTCTTTGCCTTAGAAAAATTCAAGTCCTATCTCATCAGGTCTTTAATATGACGCCATTGGGTTTACACAAAGCTGCAGTCTAAGGTGAATCCAAGAATGTTAAACCTACCATGCACCCACATAGTATATTAACACATTTCACCAAACACAGTATTATCCTCTAGTAGAATCAAAAGAGGTGTAGGTACAAAACAGACAGAATAATGGAAATAAATACAATAGACGTGATATAGAAAGACATCTCATATATGAAATCATGTCTCAACTAAACAATCTGTAATACATCTGAAATAAATACGAAATAACTCAATCATGAGTCAACTAGAAACAAACTTAAAGAACATTGCCTTTATAATATGGAAACAAAACTCTAATGTCTGAAAGAAAAATATAAAACTACAGTAGAACCTCTAATGGTAAAATCATATGACGGTGACTATACCAGAACACCATCATCCTGCGGTTCTCTGGAACTCTGGGCTGCCTAAAAAATAATTTAAAACAAAAAGAACAACAACAAGGGTGTCAGAGTGCTAAAGCAAGATCACCTCCATCCGCCCCCAAGGGAAGGGCTGCTAGATGAAATGGAAGCTCTACCTATTAAGCATAGTCTATCTAGATCGTTTTTCCTGTATCTAACAGAATTAATATTTAGACACCTACAAAGCGAGACGTAGTACGTCGAGTGTCAAAACAAGGAAACACTCATGTATATAGCATATGTCTCTAATTGTAGATACCCAAATATTAACATCAAACTAAAGATAAACAATCTAAAGGAAATCAATAATTAGAAACCCACAACACGAGACTGGTACATCGAGCGAAATAATACAAACAAGAAAATGCTCATATAAATACCATGTGTCTCAAATTGTGAATCGCTAATCATTGATCCCAACTAAGAAGCAATACATAGAAGTAAAACTACACCTCCAACCCTCACACATGGTGTGCTATGTCAAAACTCAGACTACCCTTGGGTAGTTAGCACAAACATAAGAAGTATCATCTAGCATAATCATTACCAGAAAATAGACTATTTTTGTAAAACTCAAAATCATACCCTACTCTTGGGTAACTAGCATGGTAACAAACTATAACTGTGTATATATATCTCGATCAAATAACGATACTCTTGTAGGATTCTTACAATATCATGCAGATTTAACATACTTACTCAATCGTTCTGCGGCAATAGGTTTTATCTTCCCTATTTCGGATGATGCATCCAGATGATCGTATAATGAAATAAAGGCGTATTAGCCCAATCCAGAAACACCCCGATCATCTTTGAGTATTGGTACTGCCGATGTCTAATTACAGGAAAACGTACAAATACTCCTAGTGTGGTACATCTGAGGTCTCATAATGGGATAAACGTCCACACTAAACATCCCTAACATGTAGGTTATGCATTATCATATGTTAGGCCAACAACTATCAACTCAAACATGTGTTCTGCATCTCAACTATGCATGTATACCCAATTTTGAAACATGTATTCAAGTGTTTGTGCACGTATCTCAAAGTGCGAACTTATATCTTGTGTTCACATACACCTCAGGTGTTTAACAAATCATAAGAATCATAATATAACTTACACAGATTAGAAAAATCCCTCGAAATTAATGAATATGAGACAAAACATGCACAGGCTCGAATATGCCTAGCCGTCGACCGTCGCATAACTTATGCGACGGTCGACCAACCCGAGGTCCTCAACAAGCTTACTGCAGGTTCGTATTTGTGTGTGCTTCATGATTCTAACTTGTTTAACTCATTGTAAAACTTGTATAGAATGTTACAAATACTAAATTAACATCTCTTAAAATTATTCAACACATGAAACAAGAATCACAATATTAAATATTACATGTAATTCTAAACATGCATGAAAACATCAAAACGTCGATAGAATCATCAAAACTAAGTTAAAGCACATGTTTAATTATTTTTAGATCTTATTTTACTTCTAAAAATTCGTTCATTATCTTTTAAACACAAAAAAAAATTAATCTTTAACTCATATATTATAAAAGAACTATTTTTATACTCAAAATATTTGATTAGGCTCAATAAATCCACATTAAAACTCAATAAAACATCAAACTAGGGTTTAAACATGTCTTAAGCATGATGAACATAATTAAAATAAAATTAAAAATAACACTAATAATAATGATCATATTTATATCATAAACTATAAGAAAACCATGTAAATCTAACATTTGTTTACAGTTAATATAAAAAATCTAATCTTTTTCACATTAAATTAAGTTCTAAGCATCATATCTATCATATTACTTCATAAAACATGTTTATAAACTATGGATAAGGTTTGTATGTAGATGACCTTACCTTAATCTCATGTGAAAGCCTATTAAATGAATAACAAGCAATCCAAAAGTGCAAACAACCCGTTCTACCTTGCCACACGTCGATGGTCTCGCCTCGTGTCGGCATTTTGCTTCACAAAGCTCACAAAACTCACAAGAAATTGATCTAGGATTTTTGAGGGGAAAGAGAAGAATTTTTATAAAAAAACATAGGTATTTATAAAGGCAAACCCGAAACAAAATCCGTTTGACCCGAACCAGAAAGCCTAATCAGACTGGAAAAACCATATTCGGTATTTTGGCTGTAACTTTCTCCTCCAACATCGAAATGAGGTGATTTAAGATTTGTTAGAAATATATTAAAGAGACCTACAATGTTTGTCTTTTAAGTTTTTCCAGATTCAAACTTTATTGGTGTGTAAAATATGTATACTCTTAACTAGTCGTTTTTCTAGATTTCAAGCTCGTGTATATAGTGCATAATTTCACTCCTATATTCATATATATATATATATTGAATTGATCTCAAATCAATTTCTAGCATACTCAAACATCAATAAATATTATTTATCATCATATAACATATTTATTATTATTTATTAACATATTTTTAAATTTACAAGGTTTTACATTTAACCAAAGTTTTCACGGATTATGCCACACTTAAGTATCTTTTGACCAAAAAAGATTCTAAAGCACGACTCATTAGATGGATTCTCCTACTTTAAGAGTTTGACATTAAAATTTTTGATAGAAAAGGAGTAGAGAACCCCGTAACAAATCACCTTTCTCGACTACCGAATGAACCAACATCAAACGTCCTAATCAATAAACATTTTCCAGATGAACAACTCCTACATATCCAATCTGTTACGTAGTTTGCCGATATTGTGAATTACTTAGTCATGAATCAGATCCCTTCTCATTGGTCTAAATAGTATAGGTCATGTTTCCTCTCCCAAATTAAATACTTTTATTAGGATGATCCATATCTGTTTAAATACTGTCCTGATCAGATCTTTAGGAGGTGTATTCCCAATGAAGAAACTAGGAGTGTTCTATCATTTTGTCATGAGATAGCATGCGAGGGCCACTTTGGCCCAAGAAAAATAGCTCAAAAAATTTTCTAGTGTGGGTTAAATTAGCCCACTCTTTTCAAGAATTCATATGAGTTTTGTAAAACCTGTACTCTGTCAGCTCTTAGGGAAAGTTAGTAGAAGAAATATGATGCCCTTATAACCCATCTTAGCTGTTGAACTTTTTAATTTGTGGGGTATCAATTTTATGGGACCATTTCCAAATTCCTTGGGAAATATCTATATTCTAGTAGTCGTCGAATACATGTCAAAATGGATTTAGGCAGTAGCTTGCAAGACTAATGACAACAAGGTTATTGTCAAGTTTTTGAAGGAGAATATTTTTGTGCGGTTTGGAGTGCCTCGAGCGATCATTAGCGAAAATGCTACAAGAATAGGCACATATTATCGACTCCTTATCACCCTAACTAGAGGTCATGAACAGGTAGATCAAACAAATCTAAGAAACAAAAGTTAATCATAATAGAAAAGAATGGTCTGTAAAATTGAGTGATTTTCTATGGACATATCGTACAATATTCAAAGCCAATTTGGGGATGTCACCATACAGGCTTGTGTTTGGAAAAGATTATCAATTACCAGTTGAATTGGAACACCTAGCAATGTGGGCTATTAAACAGTTGAATTTTAACTTAGACTCGGCAGGAAAAACTAGATTGCTCTAATTAAATGAGTTAGAAGAAATTTAAAAGGATGCATATATAAACTCAAAGATTTACAAAGAGAAAACCAAGATTTTTCGTGACAATTTTACAAAAAAATTTCACTCCGAGACAAAAAGTTTTACACTACAACTCAAATTTATATCTTTTTCCTGAAATGAGATCGAGATGGTCAGGTTCATTTATTGACATGGAACTGTTGAGATAGAAAATCCTAAAATGGACATATTATCAAAACTAATGGTCAATGTTTAAAACCATTTTTAAAATATACTACGCTCGGAGAGAAGAAGATGTTGGTTCTTCATGAACCATATTATTTGTAAGAAAAAGAAGAAAAAAAGAATATATATATATAGATATATATAATAATAATGGTAAAATATTTTTCAATTTTTTTTATTTTATCAAAAAAGAAGAAAAAAATACATATGAAAACAAAAAAGAAAAGAAAGAGAAAAGGAAATAAAAAATTTATGAAAAAATGAAAAAATTAAATAATTTTTTATTTATTTTATCCTCCTCATACTAAAGGTAATTGCATATTTTTATCACCATTGTTCTTGGTCGACCGAATAATTGTATGTACTTCATTTCTTATATGCTTTACTTTGTGCATCATAGAATTTGCATTAAGGATAATGCAAAGTTTAGGTGTGGGGAAGGGAAATAGTTAAATTTTCTATTTATTTTATTTTATTCCTTCTTTCTTTGTCATAATTATTTTCTTTCTTTCAAAAAAAGTAAAAAATAAAAATCATAAAAATATTATTACTTGCCAAATTAATAATGTTAATTAATAATTGATCTATTTGAAATATTTTAAATTTTCTAATCCCTAGTTATTTTTATACTCAAGATCACCTTTTATGATAACTCTAAATAAATTTCTTAATAAATGATTTTCAAAGTAGTATACTTCACTTAAGCCTTAACTTAGACTTTTAATTAAAATAATAAAAATTTATTTGCATGCTTAGCTTAGAGTTGAAAATAAAATTTCAAGTTGTCTTGTTTTACATATTTTTCAGAATATATATACATATACATACATACATACA
>BQKN01063749.1:2048-18751 GCA_022839385.1 Asparagus kiusianus | reverse complement strand
GGTTCTTGACGAGCACCCGCATCACAAAAGGCAGGAGTTCGAGGGAACCAAATCTTCAGATCTACGTTGCTATACTCCGGATCAAAGCTTGGTCTTTGATCCCGAGATTTAAGCGATTGTTTCCTTGGTGAAATAATCCCTCCGGCTATTATTTCCTTGGTGAGATAATACCCGTGATATTGCGTAGATTTGTTCGGATCTAGATCGTGCGGTGGTCAACGGATCAACCATCGGCGTAGGCAAACAACCCACGCAAGCGAGTGACCGGATAACAGGAGCTCGCGATTTGTTCGACAAATAAGGAAAGTTGTAATTTTTATTTTTTGTTTGATTTTCATTGTAACCGGATCTTATAAAAAGACCGGATCTTTTTGTAACGCAAAAAAGTTGTTATTTAAGAGTGCAATGGAATCATCAATGAAGAAAGCTACCATTTTTCCCGCGAACAATCTGGCGACCACAGTGGGAGCCACCGATCTCGCTGCCGAGATCGGAGCGTCACAGCCGCGGATCTCGATCCCGGTCATGGAGGAGGTCGAGTATGAGTTTGACCAGCAGAAGTATGAGGAGTATGTGTCCTCGTCTGGATCAACCTCCCCCCATAAGTCCAAGAAATCCCAGAAGTTCTCCTCCAGGAGAAAAGTCCGTTGGTGCGAAGAAGTTGAAGCCACCAACGACAACCTCACCCCGATCGACGCCGAAGTTGCGTCGGGTGAAGTCCCACCGGCCTCTAAGCAGGTCAAATCCACCATTGAAGGCGTGGTGACTCTCTCTAAGAGAGCTCGCCAGAGGCAGCATCAACGCCTTGCGAAGCAATTCGCAAAGGCTATGGAGTCTGTTGACGGGGTCCGTTACAACGCGGATCTGAAGAGCAAACGAGGCAAACAGCCTCAACAACAAATAAAGGGTGGTTCCTCCAAGCCATCGACGATGGAGTGGGTCTGTGTCAAACGGAACCGTTCGACGCTGGAGGAGCGTATCCGCAAACGCCGCGCATTATCAGCGCAAGCACGGGCCAGAGCTGAAGAAGCCCGTCGGAAGCTACAGAAGGAGGTGGTCAAGAAGCCGCCATCAACTCGTAGGGTTTGGAAACCGAAGTCTGAAGCGGCGGTTCAGATCAAGGAGCAACAACTGTAGCCTCCGAAAGCTCAAACTCCGGTGAATCAACCCAAATCGCTGGTGATTTCCGCAACTGTTCCGGGAGATCCCACAGGACCATCCCAGAAGAGGAAGTCAGTTTTGGAGCGCCTCGGTCCACTTCCCAAAGAACAAGGCAAAGCTCCAGTCCAAGAACGGTTGGGGCCAATGAAGAAGTCCCAAGCGATTCAACATGCTAGGGGTCGTCGCAACCCTCAACACTTGGAGAAAATCGTGGCACCCAAGCGCACAACTTTACGCATCGAAGTGCAAGAGCCCGCTGAAGATTCACGCCCACAAAGGCGCGTTTCGAGGCGCGTGACTCTGGAAAGCCCAAAGAAGGCAATTCATCCTCAGAAGGAAACGTTATCGTCTGATGACGATGACGTTATACCTGGGAGATCGTGCCAACACACGATAGGTTTCTCCAACTTTCAAACGGATGAGCTGTACTATCGTGCCGGGGGTACGAGTAAATCCAGAAAGAGAAGCCCTCGAAGGCTCGAAACTCATTGTCCTTGTTCAAAGCTCATTCGGGCGGTACTGTCTGAGTGCAACTGTGTCAAGGCAGTCCCCGAAAGAGTTTCTGTATTCGAAAGACTCAGCATTGAAACGCCAAAGCTAAGGTCCAGGCGTTTCCGAAGAAGAAGAACGATGGTCGAAGACGGTGAACATTCAAGGGTCACCGCCAACATGACCAGCATAGGAACATCGGCTCAGGATAACCCCGAGGCGATTCCAGAAATACCCCGACGAGTAACTCGTCTACAATCTGGGGCTATCATTCGCGTGACGTATGGTAGGGTTCGGACAAGAGTACCTTCGGGAGACGAAGAATCAGATGCCGGCTCAGCAGTTGCGTCTGACAATACTGTGTCCAGTAAAGGATAGCCCCGCGAGTCATTCATGATAAGCACGGAGCAAGTGGCCAAGATGCTCGAAGAAGCCATGGCCAAACAACAAGAAAGCTTTAGGTTTGAAATGTAAATGGTCATGCAGAACATGAGAGAGATGCATGACCAACAGATCTAAGCATTGAGGAACCAACAAGGCGAACCAAGTCGTCATAACCAGAACAACCTGGAAGATGAAGACACAAATGAAACTCGTAATGCCAATAACCCTCCCATCAATGCAGGGGGTGGTAACGAGAATGCTAGTGAAGACACAGGTGAAAGCCTAAAAATTAAAAACCTCGAGAGCAAAATCAATACATTGATTTCCGCTCAAGAGACGAAAAAGACGGGCATTCCTTGTCCATACCCAAGAGAGTGGGAATCGATCCCATATCCGACGAAGTTCAGTCTAATTAACTTCACGCTGTTTAATGGGATGGGTTCACCCACTCAGCATTTGATTTACTTCAAATCGCACTTGGGAGTCATCTCTGGTAATGAGCCTCTGATGGTGCGGTCATTCGTGGGCACTCTTCACGGAGCCGCCTTCGATTGGTATCGTCGCCTCAAGCCAGGAAGCATAAACATCTGGGACGACATGGAGACTAAGTTCCTCACAAATTTCTTCGACGACGACACCGAGATCTCTATCGGATCGTTGCTCGACGAGAAGCAGAAAGACGGGGAGTTAGTCAACACCTTCGTCAAAAGGTTCCGGAACAAGGCGATGAATTGCCGGGATGCGATCACTGAGGAGTTCATCCTCCAGACCTGCCACAACAACCTTTCGCTGGATGTGTTGGAAGCAATGGGCACAGTACCATCCAAGACATGGAAGGATTTGAAGGTCCGAGGGGAGTAAGCTGAGCGATTCCTCAGGAGAAAGAAGGCGGAGAGAGGCCAACCGGCAACAAATCCTCCGAAACAGAACTCCAACCCAAAAGGGAAAGGTAAAGCTCATGCTAATGCCGTTGATGCTAACCAAACTTTTCAATTGCAACCTCAGCAACAGCAGCAGCAACGAGCACCACAACAATCGCAGCCGCATTGGCAGCAACGGCCTCAGAAGCAAAAGTCTTCGGAGCCGAAGTTTCCCAAAGTCTACTCCTTCAAGGATGATGAAGTTCCCGGCATCTTCAAGTACCTGTTGGAGAACAACAAAATCCAGCTGCCGGTGATTGTAGATCATGAAGGGGCCAGTAAAGTGACGAACCCGAAGTACTGCGCGTACCATAGAGTGGTCCACCACCCAACGAAGTCTTGCTACCACCTCAAGGATAAGATCCAGGCGTTAATCGACGTAGGGGTCATAACTCCGAAACCGGCCAAGAATGTGGGAGCAAACGCGGTGTTAATCAGTTTTGGATCGGTGCCTACAACTTGGTTCGAGCCAAAGCGCGTCACCAAAGTCGGGATGAAGACGGTGAATGATGACCCGCACGGACAGCGCCAAAAAGGACTCATCCCACACACAGCCCCAAACGGTGAAATTCTCTGGGTGCACCCCGACCTGATTGAAGATGAACAATGGGCCGGATCGTCATCCAAGAAGAAGTCAAAAGGGAAAGGGAAGTCTTGTTGCGGAGTCTCTGCTATCCCAAGAGAAGATGACGAAAGAATTCCCACTTTCCCACTTTCCGACGAAGAACAGGAAGTCTTCGCGACCCGGAGTGGAAATGAGTATCACTTCAAATATCCATCTCCTGGTGATCAATTAGCTGAGCAGGGGGTGACAAAACGGGGACCAGTCAAAACTCTCACAGAGCTGGGGGTGATTACGGTTCCTAAAACGGTTGAGGAGGCTCGACGACAGCCGGCAGATAAACAAAAAGAAAAGAGGCCCGAGGAGGTTCAAAGTCCGAAGCAGTCTTGTTTCAGTCGTCCGATTGGAAAGGATAAACCAGAGAGTTCGAAAACTCCGCGCGTCTTCGACATCATGGCTCAGTTAGCTAATATTCCGACGCGGATAACGCTATATGAGTTGCTACGGCTGTCTAAGGAGACTAGAGAAACCTTGCAAGAGGCCTTCGCCGATTCGTAAGCATTCCTCACTCGGATCAAATCGGCGTCTGAGGAACTGGAACTTTTAGCTCAACAGTGCAATGTGGCAGCTAAGAACATTCCCTGCATCACCTTCACCAAAGAGGACATGCAGACGAAGAATTCAAACCATAATCGGCCCCTATACTTTGTCGGGTACATTGGCTCTAGCGAAGTCAACCGAATCCAAGTGGATCTGGGTTTCGCTATGAGTATTATGCCACTTCGCCTAATGCATAGCCTTGGCATTCCAGTCAGCAAGTTGGCATCTACGGGCACAGTCATTTACGGATTCAACACCAGCGGGTCAAGACCTTTGGGGAAGATCCGAATAAAGTGTCAAATGGGCGATCTGAAGACGGAGGTCACGTTTTACGTGATAGATGCCGAGACATCCTATAATTTACTATTGGGTCGGCCTTGGATCCATAGTAATGTTATAGTTCCCTCCACCTTACATCAGTGTCTGAAATATGTCGACACTGATGGAAGGGTTAGGATGGTGGTCGCGGATAAGCAACCATTCAAAGGGTATGAGAATTACTTCACAGATTCTCTCCTTTATGGTAACGAATCTGATACGGAACCATCGGTCCAAGGCACGGACAGCGGAGAAGAAGCTGATTCCGAGGCCGGATTCGATTACAATGGTGGTTTTGTTTTAAATGACATTGTACCCTTTGTAATCAATCTTGATGATGAACAATCGTCAGATGGCGGTTGTAACTGGCAACTTGTCGATATTGAAATAAATCATGATTTAGAGTACTCCTTGTCTCTTGATGATGCGATAAAGGGATTATATGATAATCCAGATTTATGTATGCCGCTCCGATCGTCTTATGTAACGAAGAAACACCTCCAGCATTCTTTCGGAACAACCCAGATTATTCCTGCCAAAATAGGGGGACAAAAAGAAGTGATTTACGGTAAAGGAGAAAATCTTCCGTTGCCAGATCATTTCCTAAGAGAAGATGAAGATGATGACAAATCTGGTCTGCATTTATCTAAGTATAGTTCGGAAGCGCGCACGCTCATGAAAAAACAAGGATACGATTTCACACTCGGAGAAGGTTTATACTTCGATCGAGGTTCCCGTGTCCCAGTCAAAGCGGCATATGTACCAAAAGGGAAACCGGATGACTATTACCGTCACAAGAGAGGCTTAGGCTATGTTTCATCGTCTGATGACGAATGTGGTTGGCAAATTATCGATCAAATTGCTAACAAAGCTAAAGATAGGTACTTGCCAGATTCTTCAGCTGAGGATTCCGACACAAGTTTGGGAGAAATGTTCAAGACCTTAATGTCGAACATGACTACAGCTGATCCATCTACGTTGGAGGACGACGATCAAATGCCAACGTGGGAGGACCCATGGGTTCATCACCTAAACATGCAATATGGTGATAGGTTCGAACAGAGAGAACCACCCACCGAAGACGAAGTAGTCCAAATTAATATGGGCGATGAGGCCAATCCAAAGCCCATATTCATCAGCGGTAGTCTTCCCCCAGATGAGAAGGAGGAATTAATTGCCCTTATCAGGGAATATATCGACGTCTTCGCTTGGAACTATGAAGACATGCCAGGGCTCGACCCCAATGTGGCAATGCACCGCCTCGACATCAAGCCGGATGCCAAACCTGTCAAACAACAGCAAAGACAGTTTCGTCTGCAGATTATGGAAGCCATTGAGGCAGAGGTTAAGAAGTTGATCGACTCAGGATTCATCCGAGAGGAACAACATCCGGACTGGTTATCCAACATCGTTCCCGTCATGAAGAAAAATGGAAAAATCAGGATTTGCATCGACTTCAGGAACCTGAATGAAGCATGTCCAAAAGATGATTTCCCTCTCCCAATCACGGATGTCATTATCGACAATACATGCGGATTCGAGAGAATGTCCTTCATGGACGGCTTTTCGGGGTATAATCAAATTAAGATGCACCCGGATGACGAGAAACATACAGCATTCAGAATGCCCCTCGGTGTCTTCTGCTACACGGTGATGCCTTTTGGTCTGAAGAACGCAGGCGCCACATACCAACGAGCGATGACTAAGATTTTTCAGAAGCACCTTAGGAAAACGGTTGAATGCTACGTTGATGATTTGGTGGTAAAAAGCCGTAACAAAGAAGATCACATCAAGGACTTGAGAACGATGTTTGATCTCATGCGGAGTCATCAATTGAAGATGAATCCCACAAAATCCTTCCTCGGAATGTCCAACGGAAAATTCCTTGGATTCGTCGTCACCACTAAGGGTATACACATCGACCCAGACAAGGTAAAGGCAATACATGAATTGCAACCCCCGAGGAATTTAAGAGAGCTCAGAGGATTGCAAGGGCGTTTAGCTTACATCCGGAGGTTCATCTCAAATCTTTCTGGGAAGTGCCAACCATTTTCTAAGCTAAACAAGAAGGGCGTGTCATTTATTTGGGACGATGCTTGCCAAAAAGCATTCGAAGATATCAAGACATATCTGATGAATCCCCCTGTTCTTGTTGCACCAAAATCAGGTAAACCGTTCTTGATTTACATCAAGGCGATGAACCATTCGATAAGTGCTTTATTAGCACAAGACGATGATAATGGTCACGAACAGGCAGTCTATTACCTAAGTCGGACCTTGATAGGCGCCGAGTCTCGATACCCGATGATTGAGAAAGAATGTCTCGCGTTGGTATTCGCAGTACAGAAGATGCGACATTACTTGGTTGGCCAGACGATTTACGTCATTTCTAATATTAATCCGGTACGGGTATTCATGACTCAATCGGGTTCGATGAATTGGCGGTTAGCAAAGTGAGCCCTTCTCTTGTCCCAGTATGATTTGCACTTCAAACAGCAGAAGTCGGTCAAGGGACAAGCGATTTGTGATCTTTTGGCGGCAAGTCCAACAACAGATACGGTTGAAGTATATGATGACTTGCCAGATGAAACCCATGAGGTTAACACCACATCACACCAACAAGTATGGTAATTATACTTTGATGGTGCTTCGAGAGCAGTTAATAAGGCAATAACCCCTGAATGTTCTAGAGTCTCCTCCGGAGTTGGAGTTGTCTTAGTTTCCCTAGGGAAGCACGTGATGCCTCGAGCTTATTCACTGACGAATCCATGTTCCAATAACGTAGCCGAGTACAACGCGCTCCTCATTGGACTCAGTTTCGCCAAAGAGCTGGGGGTCGAATATCTCGAAGCTTTTGGGGATTCTCAATTGATAGTCAACCAAGTTCGTGGAGAGTATGAAGTCAGGAACCCAGATCTGATTCCGTACCACCAGGAGGCCATCAGAATGGCAGATTCTTTTGAAGAATTTTATATCGAATACATCCCGCGTCTCCAGAATGCTTATGCAGATGCACTGGCAGCACTAGCAGTATCACTCGCGCAACCGCCCGAAGCTGAACTGCTAGTCACAGTAAGATCACACCAACTCTGCATACCCATATACGATATGAATATCGAAGAGGAGGATGATAGAAACGTAAATGCCGAAGAGGTGAACTCAACCCAAATCGGGTCTGAGTCCCGAGATTGGCGCTTTCCCAATATTGATTACGTCCAATATGGCATTTTGCCGGAGGATGTAAAAGAAAGAGAATCTATTCGCCAAAGAGCACCACGGTTCTTTTACAATACCGAGACCCGCACATTATACCGTCGAGGGTATGATGATTTGCTTCTCCGATGCCTTTCGAACGAAGAAGCAAAAGAAGTTCTTAAGGAAGCACACGAAGGAGAATGCGGTGCACATCAGCCCGGTCCCAAACTTTATGATCGAATCAGAAGAATGGGATATTTCTGGCCAACAATGGTACGTAATGCGATCGAGTACGCCCGAGAATGTCACGCCTGTCAAGTGCATGCGAATTATATGCACCAACCACCAGAGCGGTTACACACGTCGACCACGTCCTGGCCATTCGAGACATGGGGAATGGACATTGTCGGTCCTATTTTTCCCCCTTCAGTCAAAGGCGATCGGTTTATCCTCGCTATCACCGACTACTTTTCAAAGTGGACTGAAGCCATTCCGCTTAAAGAAGTAAAGACGAACAATGTCATCAACTTCATCAAGCATCATGTCATATACCGACACGGCGTGCCAAGGCGGATCATTCATGACAACGGTCCGCAATTCATAAGCAACGCTTTCATCAGGTTCTGTGGCAAATTCAAGATTCAAGATGTTTCGTCAACGGCTTATTATCCCGCTGCTAATGGATTAGCTGAGGCTTTTAACAAGACGATCATCAAGATCTTGTTAAAACTCGTGAAAACCAATAAGCGAGATTGGGACGATAAACTCGGTGAAGCGCTCTGGGCTTATCGCACCACCATACGCACGCCTACAGGAGCCACCCCATATTCGTTGGTGTACGGATGTGAAGCTGTGCTACCATTGGAGATTCAAATCCCCTCCCTCCGGATCGCTCTCGCAACGGAGATGACGACCGAAGAGCAACATCTAAAATGTCTCGAGGAACTCGAGAGGCTGGACGAAAAGCGCTTGGAAGCTCAACAACACATTGAGTTCTATCAGGCTAGAATGTCCAGGGCTTTTGACAAAAGGGTCCGCCAAAGAAGCTTCAAGGAAGGAGATCTGGTCCTCGCTGCTCGCCGACCAATAATCCTCAATTCCAAGAAGAAAGGTAAATTCGAACCCAAGTGGGAAGGACCGTTTGTAATAGACACAGTCTATTCAAACGGCGCTTATCGCTTAATTTCTCTAGAGGGTGTCAGGCAATTAATGCCAATAAATGGAAAGTTTTTGAAAAAGTACTATCCCTAGTACATTCAGGACAACTCATTTATCGGGAAGTTCCTTGAAGAATATTACATTCAATATTCTAGAGGATAACCCAAATTCATTTTAACCACCAAAATCCCTCACTGATCAATTCCAATTTACAGTGAGACCATCAAAATGTTCTTCTGGCCCTCTTGACTCTCTCCATGAACAAGAGGTCCCCTTTCAGTTCGGAGTCCCCTTTCGATAAACGAAAGAACTCCCTTCCTTTTCTCTTTGGTTAAACCTTCTCATGGTCATAACCGAAGTTAAAATTTTAGTTCGATAAACGAAAAACTCATCTTCTGATCAGATAACCAATCCTATAAAAGGTAAGTTTATCTAGATCTTCCGGATTCTCGGAGTGGAGATCCCACTTCTAGTTTCCTTCTTGCACTGGAAATAGAATATAAAATTCTTCCTTTCTAGAATCAAGGAATAGAATATAAAATTCTTCCTTCCTTGCTCGGGGAATAGAATATAAAATTCTTCTTTTCCCACACCAACTCTTTTTCTAAAATTTAATAATTTAAGATTCATCCTAGGAAGTTTATCTCGAATCCTAAGCAGGGATAATTCTGCGCCTAACACACGCTGCCGGTTTAGTCTTTTTCCGCAGAAAAAGACACCAGAGTTCAATTCTGGGGTATTTTATCCTGAAACCTAAGCAAGGATAAGTTCGCGTCTAACACGCACCGCCGGTTAGTTCTTAACCGTTGAAAAGAACACTCGTCTACATATTCAATATTATGGCAGGTTGTTGTTAATAACACCGAAATCCATGCCTCACACGCATGGGGAATTTTATCCTGAATCCTAAGAAAGGATATGTCGACGCCTAACACGCGTCGCCGGTTTGGTCTTTATCCGTAGAAAAAGATACCAGAGCCTGACTCTGGGGACCTTTATCCCAAAGCCTAAGTAGGGATAAGCCAACGTCTAATACACGTTGTTGGGTAGCCTATTCTCATAACAATGGCGAAGTCTACATATTCAAAGTTGTAGCACGAAGTCTAAGGGAGTTCATTCCTTTAGCGCAACGTCACATGCGGAACGGATTAAAACAATCCGCATGTAAGCCCGACTCAAACGATAGTCGGTAAGAGCACATCAAATCCGTTAAAGGCTGAGGATTTGCCAAAAATCCTGAGTCAACGTCTCATACACGTTGCTGTTTAGTCTTTTCACAGGAGAAAGACGAAGTCTACGTATTCAATGTCGTAGCACTAAAAGAGTTAACTCTTTTAGCTTAACATCACGTGCGGAACGGATTTAGACAATCCGCATGCTAGCCCGACTCAAACGGTAGTCGGTAAAGGCTAATCAAATCCGTTGAAGGCTGGGGGTTAGCCAAAAATCCTAAAGCCAATACCTAACACGTGTCGCCGGGTAGCCTATTCCCGTAACAATGGCGAAGACTATGTATTCGACATCATAGCACAGAGTCTCAGAGAATTCAATCTCTGAGCGCAACGTTACATGCGAACGGATTTAAACAATCCGCATGCTAGCCCGACTCAAACGGTAGTCGGTAAAGGCTCATCAAACCCGTTGATGGCTGAGGGTTTGCCAAAAATCCTATGAGTATTATGGTCAATCATTTCAAACAGAATGACGAATCATAATAAAAATAAAGATGAAACCAGTTTCACTAAAGGAATCAAAGGTCAAAGTACTCAGCAAACAAAATCATACATCAAGCCCATGACCAAAAATCTGCTGACTGATCTTAGAAAGCTTCTCATCATAAGCTTGTCTAAGTTCAGCTCTGATGGACTCCTCGGTGGTGGCTGAAGTCCTCGCAGCAATCTCCTCTGTCTCGGCTAGCTTCTGCTCCAAGGATCTCAACTCATCAGATAAAGCAGTGTGGGTTTGCTGATCCTGTGCTTTCGTCATCTGAAGAATATCCAAAGTCTCCTCTTTTTCACGGAGTGTTCTTCTGAGCTGGTCTATCTCGGTCGCACAGGAGGTAATAGAAAGATCGAGCTCGGCAAGCGAAGATGATCTAGTAGCAAGGCTGGTCTTAACTCGATCTACTCGGCCCCGCTGCATCTGAATCTCGAGCTCAGCAAGAATCCGAGTCTCACGTGATGACTGTAAGCGGGTGTCCAGCTCGGCAGCAATAAATGAGGAGGCGCCTGCATCTCGGAGCTCACGAAACATCTGAAGCTCATGCTCTAGGCAATCAAGGTCATCAACTATAGCCTGTGCCAAATCTGGATATCCTGCTTCCCTTATCAAATTGACTTTGGAATCAAGAAAAGGCTTGAATTGGCGAAGGAAGAGTCCACCGTGGAAGAGCTTGCCAATCATAGTATTCACGAAGGAGAAGAAGGAGCGAAGTTCTATGCAGAGAATGATCTTCTCAGGATCGTCGTCTGATAGCAACTCTTTCACAAGGACATGGAGCCGAGAAGAAAACCCTACACAAAGAAGGAGAAATCCGTCAGAAAAAGACCTAAAGGAAGAAGAAATAACATTCTCAGTTGTTTAATTCATACCCTCTTGAGTCACTGGGGGTAGTGGAGATGCAACGGCTGCGGGTGTATCGACTGGTGTAGTTGATCTCACAGCCGGCTCAACAGGATCATTCTTAACAAAAGCTCCTGTCAAATTCAAAACGGAATTCGTAGAGGCATCACATTATAGCTGCATTAGTCAAAATTGGCTAGTCCTATAATCAACTTAGAAGGAGGCACATACCTTCAAAGGAACCATCCTCGTGATTTTTAGCGAATGTGGACTTAGAAAACATATCTCCAGGTAGCTAGTCATCAATCTGAGGGGAGCTATACATGAAGTGCAGCATAGGAGTGTCCGCAAACAGGCCTTCCTCATCAAAATCATCAATCGAGAAGCCTGACACAAGAGAATATAAGTACCAAAGAAGAATGAAGAGATTACAACCAATAGAAATGAATTACCTTTCACGGGTGCATTAGCCTCTTTATTTCCAAAACCCACGTTCGCCTCCTGCAAGTTATCTGAAAGAGCAAGAAGTACAGAGACAATTAGAGGATGCACAAATTCCTTTATGTTCCATCTAAAAGATACATTGTCAATGATAGATGTACCTGGATTCGCGGAATCAGGTCCTACATCGATATCCTCCCTAATGTCATCAACCCCCGTAGGCCTTTCTACATGGGGCAGTGGGTCAGGCTCACCAGGAGATACAAGAATGGGATCGGGACTCATCTCACTCTCTCCACGCTCTCCTATATAGAGATGGAAAAGCATGAGTCAATGTTTTGAATAACCAAGAGAATGATTTACAGGGTAGATGTTACCTCCGTCACTAGCAGGATCATCACCAGCCAAATCCATATCAGATGCTCGGGAAGCTGCACGCGGCTTGCGAGCTAATCTCTTCCGCCTAGCAGCAGGGACAATAATCGAAGGTCTCGCCTGGGAAGGAGGGCGGAGCTCTTCTTCCTGGTCACCAGTGGTCCCTGAAACATCAAACCATTGTCAGCTTTAATAATTCTGGAAAGCAGAAGAAAAAGATGAATGATTAACCTCGCTCGGAAAAGTCATCGTAATCTTCAGGATCTCCGCCTGAAGCCTCGTCTGCAGAATGGAAGGTCCTCTTTCCCTCTTCATCAATCCGACGAGTCTTGTTCCTTGTCCTCTGTGACCGAGCGTTTTCCCAAATCCTACGAGAATCAACCTGAGAAGCTTCCTCGGCCTCTAGTTCTGCAATCGGCTTCACGGGGATAGTCTTATTAGCTGCTAACAACCACTTGCAGCTTAAGAAAGTGAGGTTCAACTATCGATCAGCACTCGGGAGACTGAACTTAGCACCAGTACAGCCAGTCACGGTCCACAACCAAGCACGGAGACCATCCACCAAACCGCAGTGGGCCCAAAACTGCTGACGAGGATTCCCGACGTAAAGCTGATCATAGCCAAACTGACGAGCGAATCGGCAGGGTAGATATGGCTCTATGAAACACTGATCCCTCACCCGAAAAGTTAGATAACCTGGCCTAATGTTCACTAGCCAGTTAAAGCAGCCGATGTCCAAGTGAGTTCGATACTCTCTCGGCCTCTCCTCATCTATCAAACAATCGCCATATCGGCCGGAGAACTGCGGGAAGCAAGTGGAAAATGTCCAACACTTATGGACCTGCAGCTGCTGTATGATGTCAAAAAATCCGCGCCCCTCCCACTTGCCATTCTCAAGCAACTGTAGTAGGGGAACGGAGTGGTCTGTGGCGTTCGGTACCGACATCATATCCGAACGGTGAAGGACGAACCAGCCATCAAATAAGTGTACGGGAGCTCCGTCTTAATGGTGGGAATCTGACCCGACAAATCACTTTCCTTCCGTGTAAAGGCACCAGAAAGCTGTCGAAGTCCTCGATGAATGTTGGCCACCATCACCGGAAGAAGTGAAAGTTCTTTCTTGTAGGCGAGCTGAACTGCTGGATAGAGCACTTCCAAGGGCAAGGCGTCGCCAGACTGATATGGAACCAGGCACTTCTTCAACCAAATAGCGAGATAACCGGCAAGAAGAGTCATCGGTCGAATCGGTGCGGTTGCATGCCATAAGAATGATTTGAACTTGGTCCCTGCAGGAAAGCCACCCTCAGGACTGCTAGTGGTATAAGAATGAGCGTCAATCTTCTTCAGTAGACTGTTCACCCCTGAGGGAGTAAGTGGGGCCAACTCACAAATAGCCTCGCCAGAATTACTCTCCAGATTCTTGAACAAATAATTGGCAAACTACTTCAGACTCACGAATACCTTAGTCCTCTTTGCTAAAGGCTCAGACTGCGCCAAAGCTATATGATAGTGACAAGTGAGGTCCCATAGAGTCTCATAGCGATCGGGCATACAATCCTTCAGCTGACTCAATTCATGGTTGGAGGGAAAGTATTCCTGATATAACATCTGTCCCATGGGTAAGCCAGAAATCCTGTGCATCTCGTGAAGAGCCAAGCCCAACTCCCCTTGCCGGGTCAGAAAAGTGTTCGAATCTGGATTATAAAGCTCGAACAAAGCACAGAAATGCCTCGCGCTGACAGGCAAGCCATACATGGTGGCACGAACGGCTGCATATAAACCACAGGCGTGCAACTCCTCACCCCATCGGCTCAAGACGTACGTCGTCATGCGAGTCCACCAAAACTTGTCCAAAGAATGGACCCAACCATAAATCCTGTGACGCGTCGCAGGCATCTCTCGTCCTAGAGCAGTGAGGCGATTCCTCAAGGTAGAAGCGGTGGTAAGGAACTCGTTACGTGGTGGTGCATCCAGCCCCAATACCCCAGGACGCAATCCGGTGACATGACTCCTACTCGAGCCAGGAAATGCCTGATGAGTGATGTAGCCGCAGTGGACGTTCTCATGCTCCTCCGTCAAGTGCCACGACATCTCTCGTGTCACAGCCTGACGCCTGAGCTCAGTCAATGAACGATGCCGAGGAATCTTCGGCAAATATATGAAGCCACTGCTAGTTTTATGAAGCCACTGCTCGGCCTCAATAAACACGGCATCCGGGTCTTCGACAGAGTCGCCAAATAAGAAATCGCTCTTCCGAAGAGGCTGAATAGAACTGGCATCCTTCACGAAAGGTGCATCGGTAATCAACTGTCGAAGAGCTCGGTGCCCACCTTCCTTCACTACCTGGGCAACCTCAGTCGACGTTCCCAAAACGAACTGAGGAGTAACTGGAATGGGGGAAAGATCGTCGGAAGTCGAATAGTACTCGCCACGACGCCCATATACTGCATGAGATGAGAATGATCCAGAAGGATATCCCACTGGAAATGAACAGTTAAACACCTGTTAGTCTCAATTATAAAAGGAAATTGAACTTATTTTACAAATGGGTAAAATAGAGTCATTGCCTTATAAAGGGTGAGACGATTTGGCTACATTGTGCAATCACAAGATATGGTATATTGATAATATATCCCTGCCTTATAAAGCACAATGTAGCTTCAAATCGCCCCCTTTATTTTGAGATATAGTTTTGACCAAGCAAAACCTATCTTTAAAGCGTCGATCCTCACCAAGGAGAATCAAGGCTCTTCCCGATTGCCTCACCAAGGAGAACAACGTGGGGTAAAAGGACCAATTTGCAAATTTCTAAGAAATAAAGGGGCTAATTTGTAAATTTCCAAATATTGCCAAAAATAGCTCACCAGCGTAAGAGGAAGGCGCGCCATCAGCCGACGCAGCAGGGGAGCGACCTCTCGGGGTACGGGACATGATGACCTGCAAAATAACTCAAGGGGTTAAATTCAAAAAATAATTTCAGCCCCTAATTTTTGCATAAAAACCCCTCAAAATTTCAATTTTTACCCCCTAAAGGATTAGCTCGGGGCGTTAAATCACACCCTCAACCCTTACATACAATCCCACGACTCCATACATTAGATCGAACATGAAATAGACCAAGATCATGGAGGATTTACCTGAAGAAAAGCTCGAGATCCAATAAAGATGAGATCTTTAAGGAAACTTGAACCACGCGCTCGAGGGGCCTGAAAGAAACTTTTTGTTTGGAGTTTTTGGGAGATTTCTCAGTCTAAGATCCAAAGGAAAGCTAGATCTAAGACAGATCTGAGGGTTGGATGGAGAAAAGAGACCTGAGGGAAGAGAAAATTCAAAAAGAAGGAGTAGGGGGGGCGCCGGCCCTAGAGGAGAAAAAGAAAAGAAAGGAAAAGAAAAAAAGACCCCCTTTTATATAGTGAACCAGCCTTGAACCAGACCGGACCAGAGTGAACCAGACCAGACCAGTCCAAATGAGTTCAAAAGAGGCTGAACCAAGCTGAACCAGACCGAACCAGACTGAACCAGACCAGACCAGGATGAACCAGTCTGAACCAGTCTTGAACCAATCCTGAACCAGGTTGAACTAGTCTTGAACCAGGTTGAACCAGTTTGAACCAGAATTGAACCAGAATTCAAATTGAAGCTGAATTGAGCGTCGAAACAACTTCAAATCGACCGAGGGTTCAATCCCTTGTTTATTTTGGTCTCTCCCACGCATTCGGAAGAATCGGAAGAATTTTCAAGCCAAATTACTGCCTTTTTGGGTCATTATCAGACAGGTTCAGATAATTATACCGGTTTAGCTCATTCAGATATGAGAAATACTCCAATAAGGTATACGAGTATAAACTATTCCCTATTTTTGTTGAGAAGTTCCTGGAGAATATTTTTTTCTAAAAATATTCTTAAGGATAACTCAATAACACTACGCCGGACAACGCGTCACAAATAAAAACTCGACACCAACAATCGAGGGTTAGTTATATGTTGAACCAACAAGCACGAGCTAAAGATTGAAAAATCAGGAATCGACTTCAAGTTCAAATTCCGACAACGGTCAGACAATAAATGCAGCACTAGAACCCATACAGACGTTCGACAAAGCACCGAATAGCCTGAAGGATTGAAGGAATGCAGAACAAAGGTCATTTCTAGGTCCCATTACACCGACTGAGGGTGAGGACAATCATATCCAAAGTATTCCAGACTCCTCTATAAAAGAACGAGGCTGAAATACTTTGGAGGGGGTATCTGTAGGCGTATAAAATTGCCTATAGGTCCCTTAGCACAGCTCGGCATGATAATTCGACAAATCAACCAACATCGAGTGACGAGGCGACATGATCAACGAATTGCACGCGAGCAACGGAATGCATTCGCGTGCGGAACCAATCCAACGGTTCGGGAAGTCAACGAGTCGTTCAACCGTAAAACGGATTCGAACTCAAACACCAAGGCGGATTTACTGCCAAATAAAGATCCTGACTATCAAATCAAGATCCGGATAAATCTGATACAGAACCGGAAGATGGGAAACGACG
>BQKN01063748.1:275795-314000 GCA_022839385.1 Asparagus kiusianus | reverse complement strand
CATTTATATATATATATATATATATATATATATATATATATAAATGCCAAGCTAAATCTTAAGAAGCCCAAGAGCATTCAAGAGAAGTTGAGTAGCGTAAGAGTCTTAATGCAACATAAATAAAGCTCACAAAGCCCAACTCTCAACAATTAAATTAACGGTGTAGATTATTTTTGAGAGATCCTATGGTTGTGAGGGTTACTTGGAGCCTAATTAATAAAATCCTATGGTTATGAGAGTTATTTGAGGGCCAATACAAATCCAAGAGTTGTGAGAGATTCTTTTTATCTATAAATAGAGAGATGGTGTGAGGATTTAAGATGGTAAAAATTTTTATAAAAATTCTATTTTGGAGAGGAGAGTGACTCTCAACGAAGAAGATCTTCCAAAAACTATAAAATTTAGTTTTCAATAAAAAAAATTCCCACTTTTAAAAAATTTTCCCCTTCTTTATTGATGAAGATGAAGATGAAATTTTATTTTTTAGGGCCAATCCCTTACAATGTAAGTTTTTATTTTTTTTTATTTATTTTCTTATTTTAGAAATTCATATTTTGAGATTTTATTTTCTCTTTATTTTTATGTTGATAGATTATATTTACTTCATGTCTTATAGTTTAGATTTACTTTCATGTTCTGTTATTTTTATTGTCTATTTTTATGCTTTGTAAAATTTATTTTGTTATATTTTTTTGTAGTATAGATTTATTTTTATGCTCTTAGTTTAGATCCTAAGTTCCTTATTCTTGTTCTCCTCTTTATAGTTAATATTTATTTTTATTCTCTTTCTTTTATGCTCTCTAGTCTACATTTTATTTCTTTATTTTTATTTTCCAAAATGTGCATCTAAATTTTATAGGAATTCTAGAATTGTATGAAACTAGTTTGATTTCTTTTATAATTTGTGAATGCTCTCTTTGTGCTCAAAATAATCATGTTTATGATAATCAACTAGAGAACTAACTGATATATGAAGAATTTGATAATTTATGCTTATCTTGAGTGGTTTGATAGGTTATGCTTATGAATTCTAGAATTATTATCTAGTTGTTTATTCTTTTCATGAATAGAAATCTTACTTGGATGATAACTTGATAGATTATATTTTTCTTAAATGGTTTGATAATCTATTTCTTAATAAATCTAAAATAAAACCATACTCCATTTAAAAGCATGAGTTCGAGAAACTTATTTGGTAGACAAAAATTCTCTTCCATTAAGTAATAGTAAGTTGATAAATTAATGAATTCTTATTAGATACATAGTATGAAGATAATGATATAGTTTAAATTAAAATATAAACCTTAATAAAATTATTAAATATCAAATTTATAAATATATACAAGATGAAGGGCATATATGCAAAAACCAAACAAATAAACGATTCTGCCCCAAAGGTCGAACCTAGAAATAGCACAGACCTACAAATGTACATAGTGTGGACGAGATATTTGCAAAATCTACCAAACAAATTAAAGAGACAAAAGTTATATTTAAAATTATAAAAAAGGAAAATTAAAACAAACAGCTACGATCTAAGGATACAACGTGACGATCTCACATCGACTAAAATTCAAGTAGTTCATAGTACTACATAATTAGTTTTAAATTTTAATTATACTATTATTATTTAAATAGAACTCTATTTACAATGTTATCTTCTCACATGCAACATCACAGACCATAATATATAAGCCAAGAAATTACAACAATTTTCATAGCACTTTCATCTCCTTTTATAGGTGTGTGCTTTTGTTATTTTCTTCTTATTAGATTAGATTATATTGTCTAAATATTATGAATTATAAAATAGTAACAATTTTCACAGCACTTTCATCTATTTTCTTCTTATTAGATTAGTTTAGCTTATTTTAAAGCAATTAACTATATTATATGTTTGATCTTTTTTCAGATCAGAAATTATAATAATTTTTCATAGCAGTTTCATATCCTTCAACATGTGTGTGCATTTATTATTTTCTTCTTATTAGATAATATTAGAATGTTTAAAAATTATGAATTATGAAATTACAATAATTTTCACATCACTTTCATCTATTTTCTTCTTATTAGATTAGATTAGATTATTTTAAAGCAATTAATTATATTGTATATTTAATCTTTTTTAGATTACAAAGTTTAATTATACTATTATTATTTAAATAGATATTATTTATATAAAAGTCAAAGAAAATCTCACACGTATCTTAGATCTCAATGCCAATTATAATGCTTACATATGGGTGTTAGTTAAAATAAATGTTATGTATAGGCCTAACTTATATGATCTTACTTTAACTAGATTAGATAATTTAATTTTATTTTTACACCCAAACTCTTCCACAAAAACCAAAAGAGAGTAGCAATGCTATAGCTATATATATCCACAGGATCACAGATATCTCGAAAATGAATAAATAAAACCACACAAACAAAAACTATATTAATTACCCCTAGACACCATTGTTTTCAAAACCACCATTCTCCATCTCCATCTATAATATATCCACATACCCAAATTAAGCTGCTGGAGTTTTTCCCTCACAAACTACACCATTGATCAACCCTTCTTTTCATTTGTACTTAAATTGTATAACATTCATTGCGATGAGGACTCACCTGGGTCCTCTGCCTGCCTTAAACACCCAATAAAAATAATAATGTACTAGGCCTTGTAGTTAGTTAATAATGAGATCCTGTCATTATAAACAAATTAAGTAAAAATTAATAATTCTTAAGAATGTATTACGTTCCCCTATCTTCCACTACAAACTTGTTATTGTTTATTCTAGCCCCAAGAGATTTTCAAAATTAATCTTGAGGGTTGCTTGTATTAAAAAGTTATGTTAGAGGGTCTAAATAGTTTATTTTATAGTTTAAGATTATCAACATATTTTGACTCTGATGCATATCAATTATGAGTAATAATATAATTTGATTGATCCAAGTATATCCTAATATATTTCTAGACTCTTGTCTTGTCTTTTGCTTTTTATTATATACCAACATGATATCACAATTGATGTAGACGATGAAGGCACTATTGTAGAATTGCCCAGGAAAAAGATAAAGATGGAGAAGGATTGATCTCGGCTCAATTAAATATGAATAAAGAACGAATAAAAGATAATATTTTTTAAATATTTTATAGTAAAACTTAATTTTTGAGTAAAATTAGGAACATTTAGAAGAGATTTTCATGCAAAGTTTTAATATGCTTGTGTGAATGATTTTATCATATATAATTATACTAGAGTCATCATTAATCTTTAGTATTTATTTTTTATTTTAAGTTTATCAATAATTAAGATGTCTTCTAGTTTTGTGAAAAGTATGTGCTCTGTGCTGAGTCTATACAAGCCATCTTAATATTAAGTATTTGATTATATTTTTATTAACACATCAACAATATATTATTGTATTTTTTTTTCAAACTTAACACTATATTAATGACTAGGATAAACAAATTGGACATCGATGATTTAATCTGATAAAAAATATGTTACTTGAAGTTTGATATATACAAATTAAAAAATAATAATGTTGTGTATGCAAGTATATAAAAGTATATTGATCCCAGTTTTACACACAAATCTATTTCATAAATTTTTTTAAAATGTTTAAATAAAATTTATGGCAAAAGTAATAATCCATGTTTATAGATTTTAATTCAAAATGAATTTGACTTATTTTATAGTAAGAAAATAAATTTTAAAAAATAATTTTGATATCTAACCACGTGCATTACACGTGCACAAGAATTAGTATGATAAAAAGAGAGTTGTTCATAAAGCATAAATTAAAATTAAGTAGTAAATACAATTATAGATTCATATCTTCTCTACTTAATTTCCTCCATCTTTTACTTATTTAATTTTTCTCTTTTTGATTATTTTTTTCTCTTCTTGAATTTATACTTTTCTTTTTTTTCTCCTCCTTGTTTAGTCTTTATTTTCTTTTATTTGTTCACCTCTTTCTCCCTTCTTGTTCTAGTTTTCTTTTATTTGTAAATAATCACACACTCTTTATATCACTTTTACTTTCACTTCTCTTTGTCTACACACACATCTAGAATCATTATTAGAATTTTTTTCTATACACCTTTCTTGTGGAATCGATATTATACTAGACTATAACTTGATTATGCACTTGTAGTTTTGACATTATTTTCATAACACATCAAAAGGTTAATGCTAACTTCACCAATTTTTAAACTAGAAGATAAAAGTATTTGTTTTTTATTCAACCAACTTTTTAGCAAGTTCATTGATTTCTTAAATTTCCAAAAAACATAAATAAATAGCTACATAAGAAATGTAATTTTTAAGTTAATTTTGAGAAGAAACTCAGGAGAGTTTCCTTATTCACGAGAAAAAACTCACCAGAGTTTAGCGTTTTATTATAAACGGTTTTTCTATAGAGTGCCCATGGGCACTCTATAAGAGGGGAGAGAGATAGAAAGAAATGAATTATGCACAGAAATTAATGCAAATCAGGGGGGGCCATGAGCTATTCATTTCTTTTTATCTCCCTCCTCTCTTATAGAGTGCCCATGGGCACTCTATAGAAAAACCGTATTATAAAAGCTTTACAATCTACACCCCCAAAAAAAACAACAAAGTCATCTTAATTTTTACAAATTAATTAATATCCCCACTTTTGTATTGGCCAAGGTGGGGCCAAGGCCCTCTTAGGCCCCACCTGGGTCCACCCCTCTATCGGAAGAGATTACGGATCCAATGGCGGACCTTGAAAATTTTTCTAAGGGAGCGGTGATAAATATCAATTGACCTTTAAATAAAAGTATAATATATAGGAAAATGATAGGGGCACACCCCCAACCACATCCCAAACCACACCCCCTCTCTCATATGCTACAGTGCACCGGGCCCCACATGAGATTTTAAAAATTTTAAAATCTCATATGGGGCCCGGTGCACTGTAGCATATGAGAGAGGGGGTGTGGTTTGGGGATGTGTTTGAGGGTGTGCCCCTAGTGCCACCCTAATATATATCTTCTATTGCAGTGCAAATTTTGTTAAAATATGGGGGCATATTGCAACTTTGGAAAGATCTTACGATGTAATTTTGATATTGACCACCAGCACCACCGAAAAAAAAAAAACCATATAGATCCGCTACTGCATGCATCTAACTCCTAATAAGGTTAGCTATTTTGTCACGTGAACCGATAGCTAAATGGGTCGGGTACGCGTCTATAAGCCCTCCAAAGTCCAAATGGCAAAACCCCAATTTCATGAAGATAAGGCCGGTCTTCTTCAGTTTGTAGTTTATCCGAGAAAGCGCAAAAGCGAAGCAAGAGCTTTTGAAGGGGGGAATGGCAGCAATGCTGGCGCTTCAGAGCTCAATGGCGGGCCTTTCTCTCTCCTCGTCTTCGTTATTGGGCCAGCCCTTTCTCCGTCCTCTGGCCTCACCATCGGTTAGTGCCTTCAATTCTCATTTTATGCTGAATAAATTTTTAGTGGGTTATCCTAATTTTCTTTAATTAGGTAAAAATGTTTTTGTATTCGGTTGCTTATTGATGTAAGACGGGTAAGTTGCAGATGAGTGTAAGAGGAGTGCATATTCTTGTAATCTCCAATTGGGCTATGGAAACCCTTCTGATTTTTTTTTTTCGGATTGAACTGAATGGCTCCTTTTAGTTCCATATTCAGCATCACAATTCAATTCTTGTTGATTTCTTGGAAATTTTTGATACTTTATTTAGTATGTAGTAAGGTTTAGTTCTAATCAAAAGAGGGTTTGTCTAGAGCTCTTATCCTGTACATCATATTTAAAAATTCCATATAGAGTATGCACGCCGTGGTGTTTCTGAAGAGGAAACAGCGAAGTTAAAGAAACAGCGAAGGGCAGATTTGAGTTCCGGCCGGTCGACCGCGGCAACATGTGCGGTTGACCGTGAACGTGCACGTAGCCTGAAAAAGTCTCTGGACTTTTTGCGGTCGACCGCAAGTGGCGCGACGGTCGACCGCGAGTCCCTGTAGTGCAATTTTGGTTTTTGTTGTTTTCACGGTCGACCGCGATACGGTTTTGGGTCTAGGCTTGGTTTCCTGTTCTGATTGGGTTTGCTGTTTGATATAAATAGCAATCACGTTTTTTAGGGTTTTATATTGATTGAGTGGGTAGCTTGAAGGTGATTTTGAGCACAGAAAAGAGAGATCTTTCTAAGCAATTGTTTGAGGATTTAATTTTAAGAGATTTGTTTGAGAGGTTAGTTGAGTGATCTTATAATCTCTACTTTGTACTCTCTTTCTCTATAGTGAAAACTCATCCCTTCTTGCCCGTGGACGTAGGCAATTTGTCGAACCACGTTAAACTTTTGTGTTTGAGTTGGTGTCGTTATATTTGGATTGTTTGGTCTTTCTCTCACGGTGTTTGTGTTTGTTCTGCCGCGCACAACAAGTGGTATCAAAACTCGGGTTATGCTTGGGCAATTTGGAGGAGTAGATCACTTTGGAAGTTCGGCTAGGGCTTTATTTTTGGAGTTAAAGGTGTGATTTTTTTGGTAAAAAATCTATTTTTTTAGTTTTGGATCTATTCTTCGTTTGTTCCGCTTTGGTTGTTGGTGCTTTGAGGAATTATGGTCAGGAAAGAAGGAGTTGTGGACGGTACTTCAGGTGTGAAGACCGTCCAAAATTAAAGTTTAATGGCACTAATAATTTTGGACTTTGGCGATGTGAAGTCTTGGATGCGCTAAACGCGCAAAATTTGGAAGATACTTTGGAATTGGATGGCAAGTCAGATGATATTGATGAGAATGTTTGGAAAAAGATGAACAAAACAGCGTGTAGTGTGATTAGGTCTTATTTGACACAAGATTTAAAGTATGATGTGATCAATAAGACTTCAGCTAAGAAGATTTGGGAGATGCTTGAGAGCAAATATTTGACCAAGAATGTGGAGAATCGCTTGTATTTGAAGAGGAGGCTTTATCGCTTCCAATTGAAGAAAGAAACCTCCATTGGTGATCACATGAACCACTACACGAAGCTTCTTACAGATTTGGCGAATGTAGATGTGATGATTGAAGATGAGGACAATGCGTTGTTATTGTTGAGTTCCTTACCCGACGAGGAATATGAGATCTTCGTCCTTACTCTTATTAATAGGAATACATCTCTTTCGTATAGTGAGGTCATTGCTGCACTTGTGAATTATCAGCTTCGAAAGAAGGATAAAGAGACTTCGAATGAGACAGTAGCGGAGGTATTAGTCGCAAGAGGGAAGAATCCAAACCGAAAGAATTAAAAGTCATAGTCTAGAGTAGGGCATCCTATAGTTGGAAAAGATCAGTGTTCTTAGTGCAAGGAGACTAGTCATTGGAAGAAAAATTGTCCAAAGCTCGATGAATGAATGAAGAATAAGCAGAAGGGAAAAGGGAAGCAATCATCATCAGAAGCAAACATCGTTATATCGGATGGTAATATTTCTGATTCTTCTATTTATTCGTTTTCTATCAGTCCTACAGGTAGCTATTCGAAGGAATCCGAGTGGATGTTGGATAGTGGTGTGACCTATCATGTGTGCCCTAGAAGAGAATGGTTCTTTAGTTTTGAGAAGCTGGAAAGTGGTGTGGTATACATGGGAGACAACCGTGCATGTCAGATCCTTGGGATAGGAAGAATTCGCATCAAGATGTTTGATGGGACTGTTAGGGAGTTATATGGTGTGAGATATGTTCCTTCCTTGAGGAAGAACTTGATCTCAATTGAAGCTTTGGTTGGAGAGGGTCTGAAGGTTCGTGTTGAGGACATGATTCTCGAGATCGTGGAAGACTCTTTGATTGTGATGAAGGGCGTCAGGAGGAATAACATGTACTATTTGATTAGAAGTTCGGTGACAGGTGGAGAGCTGACGACTTCTGTTGATTCGTCTAGACTACGGCATTTGAGGCTTTGTCATTCTAGTATTGATCTGAAGATGGGTGCATCAACCTGCAACTTGAAATCCAGTGAACACTTTGATGTGAGTGAGAAGACCGTGATGAAGTTTGACACCTTTATTTGTAGGATCTAAAATAGATACACTAGAACACTAGAGGTAGATGAATAATGTTCTTTTAAAATTTATGCAAAGTAGATAATAAATTGTAATAAAGAATAGCAATAATTTCAGAAAATCACAATCACAAACAAGAGATTTTATACTGGTTCCACCAATCCGGTGTATATCCAGTCCCCAAGCAAATCCTGCTTGAGATTTTTACTATAATTTTGAACCAAGTACAAAATTAAAATCAAACCTGACCAATTTGTAAGTGTCTGCAAATTGTAACACCAATTGATAACATCTTGCCAATTTCACACCAATCTCTAGACCAAGAGATCAACATCTCTCAAACTGAGAGAACTTTCCTTGAATCAATGTACAAATCTCCTATAAGCCTTGATAAGTTTGTGAAGTGCAACAGTGGCTTATAGACTCTTTTGTTCTCTGAATTCTTTTCAAAAGATTGTATAAATGAAGATGAACAACTTTTGTTTCAGAATTTTGTTTTTCTCAATACTCAAGTAAAAAATCAGATTTTCATTCACTTGAGTTTCATAAAAATTCAATCTTATATATATTTTAGTGTGTTAAAATTCTGAACTTCTAACCTATTTATATCCCTTGAAAAGACATATTTTTGAACTCATTAAACGGATATAAACGACTAAAAACTGTTTCAAATTCAAACATGAAACGTTCATAAAAACTATCTTAGTAGTCGACTATAATGTTCAGTAGTCGACTACTCTGTAGAACAGAAAGTCTGAATATTAAAATTCAAAGCTGAGTAGTCGACTATAATCCTGAGTAGTCGACTACTCTGTAAAACAGATGTTCTGTAATATAAATTTCAAAGCTCAGTAGTCGACTATAGTTAGTTGTAGTCGACTACACTGTAAAACAATAGTTCTGTAAATCAAAATTCAAATCTGAGTAGTCGACTATAATTCTCAGTAGTCGACTACTCTGTAGTTTTACAGAAACTTATATTTTGTTCTTTAACTTCAGTAGTCGACTACAAAGCTAATTAGTCGACTATTAAGAGATAAAAATGTAATGTATGAAATATTTTTAGACTCAATGATTAATTAAATACTCTAATGGTTAACATAGGAGATTTCTATTGTTAACCAACACATTAAGCCTGTGTTAATGTGTTCTAATCTCTATGTGTGAGTGATCAAGGCTTGTACAATATTTCTAAGTAAAGAAAATGTATAAAAAATTATATTGATACATAAGCTCTCCATCTTCTTTACTTCATGATGCCTTGAACACATATTGCACTTGTTCCTCTTGAAATCTGTATTGAAATGTTAGTGCACTATAATACACATAGTGATTCATGTTATGAATAAATTGTTATCATCAAAATTATATCATGGGGACATGATATCCAACATTCTCCCCCTTTTTGATGATGAGAAACAATTTATGCATATGTAAATATATTTAAAAAATAGACATAAATAAACAAATATACTTACCCCTGCATAAAAGCATATTCTTGATTTTATATAATGTAATACTAAGAACATTCTCCCCCTTTGTCATTAACAAAAAGAAATAAACACTTATGCTAAACATGCCATAATTTCTTCAACATGAGCTAATACTTCAAACATATCATCCAGATTATGAACATAGTCCATAACTTTACCCATGCAAATAGGTAGGCAAAGACTTGCCATAAAAACCAAAAGTTCCACAATGTTCATCACCGTAATCTGTTTAAAATATATAGGACATGAATTAACTATCTAAACACCATAAAAAACAACATAGAATGCGGTAACATAAGAAACATACTAAAGGTAACATAGTAGCAACATAACACATATTACATGTCTTAAAAACAAATAACTATGACATAGTTTGTGACACTCAAACTTAAACAACTAACGTAACACATATTACTATTGTTTTGACACTAAACATAAAATTTATCCAAATCTAAATGATGCATGCATGGTCTTCTAAGGTGTTGGAGGTGGTTGATGTCCTTGGAAGAAAGTGCTAAGCTTCGCGTCCAAGTTATCAAACTTCTTGATTAGATCTTCTTGATTACTGATTATGTATGAATTTTGAGCATAAAGAGCTCGCTGACCAGTCTCTAATTCAAGGATGCGTGCAGATAAAGTGTTATATTGCACATCCGAAAAAGCATGAAGGTTCTGATTGCATTTGTGGTTGTTGTTGGCTAGAAGAATGGCCTGCTTGACTTGAGGATTGTGGAATATCTTATGGAATTTGTTCTTGAGGAGGTTGAGGTTCATTTTAGGGATTTTGATCATGAATTTTAAAATTAGTTAATTTCATCCTAGTTAGGTCATTTGAGTCAAAGAACTCAATGGAACGAACGACAGAATTTTCAGACTCAAGATTAACATGAAATTTATCGAAGACTTTTGTTAGAAAAGCACCATAAGGAAGAAATCCTTTTGGTATTGTCAAAAGATTGTCATAATAAACTTCAGCCCAATTAACTTGGATATTCCCCATTATAGCATATAAAGCTTTTGTTAAATCTAGGGAAATGAAATGGAAACTCCCAGTTTTTAGAAACATATTATAAGCTAATATTCGAGCAATGAAACGAGGAATTGGACGAAGCTTATTCAAATTATTCAATGGTTTACCATAACCCGGAAGAAAAATATGATTGGATAGTAAATCTGAATCATTCATTCTGATTGACCTAAGAGAGATTCCTCAGAAAGGAATGTTAAAATTTTTTCCAATTGACTTAGAAGTCAATTCAATTTCCATTCATTTGACAAGGGTTTTTAATTTCTCAGATCCACTTATAGTTCCTACACGTTCTATGTTTGTATAAAATAGTTAAACTACAAATGGATATGTGGGTTTTCTATTTTTAGCAGAGAATAATTCAAGCAACCCCACATTTTTAAAGTAAGAACTAAAATTCCAAGGGATGAAATCATCAAATTTCACAAAGCGTCCTTGAAGAACTTCAAATGTACATATATTGTTAAATTCTTTAAGCAAATCAGGACTTTTAAGTAGACAATGATTTTATCATTAACAATGGTATGAACTTGCTTAGCTTTCTTAGCTCTAGACATGATAAATCAGAAAAGTACCAAAAAACTTAGAAAGATTAGATTGAGAAACTTACCCAACTGCTAATAACCCTAGGATTAGTCGACTAGGACTGATTGTAGTCGACTACAGAAGCTGACAGACTAAAGAAAACAATGAACTTGATGAAATTTTTTGAGAAAAACGAAAGTTTGATGATGCCCTAACCTGGATTCAATGGGTTCTGAAGTGGGGAAGAAGAGGGATCGGTTTCTAAGAAGAAGATAGTGGGTAGTTTTAGGTTTTTATGATTTTCTTAAAAAAATTAAATTGTATGGTCAAGATGAAATTATAAAACAAATGAAAGGTGAAGATTTGATCTTAAATATGTGGCTTGGATTGGGAGAGTTAAAAATAAATGGTTGAGATGAATTTTACTTAAGTAAAACGGGTATTGGGTTTTGGGTATAAAATGTTAAAATCCAATATGCTGGAAAAACTGTAAATATGAAAAAAAATCTTTATTTGTAGTCGACTACTAAGAAGAATAGTCGACTACACAGTAATTTACAGAATTCTGGATTTCAGTTTAAACTCAGATTAGTCGACTATAGAGAAAATTAGTCGACAACACCGTAATCAAACAAAATAATTTTTATGCAATGCTTGTGCATGTAGTCGACTACAAACTTGATTAGTCGACTACAAAGGTTGAAAATCATTCTGTTTAACATATATATCTTCTTTTAATTGATTTTAAAAACTTATTTTAAATCTTCTAAAGAACATATGCCTAATTCTCTTCTTAATTTAACATATATATCTTCTTTTAATGGTTTTGTTAATATATCAGCAATTTGTTTATCAGATGAAATAAAATCTAAAGAAATAACATTTTTTAGTACATTATCAGGTAGAAAGTGGTGTCTTATATCAATATGTTTTGTACGTGAATGTTGAATAGGATTTTTAGATAAATTAATTGCACTTGTATTGTCACACATGATTGATGATGTAGGACAAACTAAACCATAATCAAATAAAGTTTGTTTCATCCAAAGAACTTGTGCATATGCAAGACTAGCAGCATTATATTCTGCTTCAGTGGTTGATAATGATACTGAATTTTGTTTTTTACTAAACCAATATACAAGTGAATGTCTAAGAAAATGACATGTACCACTTGTACTTTTTCTATCAGATTTACATCCTGCAAAATCAGCATCACTATATGATATCAAATCAAATGTGCTATTCTTAGGATAAAATAAATCATAATCTGTAGTATTTTTTGTATCTAAATTTTTTTTTTACAGTTTTAAGATGTGATTCTTTAGGATTAGACTAAAATCTAGCACACAAACATACACTAAACATAATATCATGTCTACTTACAGTAATATATAGAAGTGAACCAATCATACCTCGATATAACTTTTGGTCAATGTTCTTATCAGTTTCATCTTTGTCAAGTGATGTTGTAGTACTCATTAGTGTCGGTTTGCTTGTTGTATTTTCCATTCCAAAGCATTTGAGTAAATCTTTTGCATACTTACTTTGGTTGATGAATATTTCTTCTTTTAATTGTTTGATTTGAAGTCCAAGGAAGAAATTGAGTTCACCCATGTGACTCATTTCAAATTCATTCTGCATAGTCTTAGCAAACTCTTGACAAAGATTGTTGTTAGTAGAACCAAAAATAATATCATCTATATATATTTGAATTAGTAAAATATCTTTATTTATTTTCTTAATAAATAATGTTGAGTCAATGTTTCCAATTTCAAAACCTGAAGTTAAAAGAAAATTCTTTAATCTATCGTACCAAGCACGAGGTGCTTGTTTAAGACCATATAAGGTTTTCTTAAGTTTAAAAACATAATTTGGAAAATTTTCATGTTCAAATCCGGGAGGTTGTTCTACAAAAACTTCTTTTATAAAACCATTTAGAAAAGCACTTTTAACATCCATTTGAAATAGTTTAAAATTCATAAAACATGCAAATGCAAGTAAAATTCTAATAGATTCTAAACGAGCAACTGGTGCATAGGTTTCATCATAGTCAATACATTCTTATTGATTATAACCTTGTGCAACTAATCTAGTTTTGTTTCTAACAATTTGACCGGATTCATCTAATTTGTTTCTAAAAATCCATTTTGTTCTAATAATGAATTTATTTTGAGGTCTAGGTATAAGATCCCAAACATTATTTCTTGTAAATTGATTTAATTCATCTTGCATGGCAATTATCCAAAAATCATCAATTAAAGCTTCTTTTATATTTTTAGGTTCAATTATAGATATAAAAACTGAATGAGCAATTAAATTAAAATGTGATCTTGTAGTGACTTTATCCGAAATATTTCCAATAACTAAATCATGTGGATGATTTTTAACTTCTACAAAATCTTTAGGTAAATCATTTTATAAATTATCATCTTTTGAAATATCTAACATTGGAGTATCATGAATAGTATCAACTATATCATCATCATTATTTAAAATAATGAGTGGTTTTGAAAAATTCTCATCAAAAGAAACATGCATAGATTCTTCAATGACTAATGTTCTTTTGTTATATATTCTATATGCTTTACTATGATTTGAATATCCAACAAAAATTCCTTCATCAGATTTTGAATAAAATTTGTCCAAATTATCTTTTGTATTCAAAATAAAATATTTACAACCAAAAACTTTAAAATAAGAAACTTTAGGAATTTTACCATAAAATAATTCATAAGGTGTTTTTTTTAGAATAGGTCTTAATAAAATTCTATTTTGAACATAACATGCTATAGATACAGCTTCTGCCCAAAAATATTTTGGTAAATTATTATCACATAACATTGTTCTAGCACATTCTTGTAAAGTTCTATTCTTCCTTTCTACAACTCTATTTTGAGGAGCCGCTCAAGGAAAAGAAAAAGTATGAGAAATATCATTTTTATCACAAAAATTTACAAAAAGTTTATTTTCAAATTCTCCTCCATGATCACTACAAATAGTAATAATAGAAAGAGACTTTTGTTTTTGAATTCTTTTACAAAAGATAGAAAATTCATTAAAATCATCATTTTTATGTTTAAGAAATATTACCCATGTAAATCTTAAAAAATCAACAAGAACAAATGCATACCTACTTCCATTTAATGAAGCTACTCTAGAAGGACCAAAAAGGTCAATATGAATTAATTCTAGTGGTTGTAGAAACTACATCTTTAGATTTGAAAGATGATTTATGCATTTTACCTTGTTAGCATGCATCACAAAAATTATCTTTATAAGAAATCTTAGGTAAACTTTTAACAAAATCATTCTTAGAAATTTTAGAAATATGTTTAAAATTGACATGACCAAAATGTTTATGTCATAAAATAGAATCATTAGAAGATGCAAAAAGACAATGTTCATTTGAAATGTTATTCATAGATAAAACATATATATTAATTTTCCTATATCCTTTAAAAAGAATAGTAATCATATCAATATCATAAATAAAGCAAGATTTTTTTTCAAAAATAATTTTAAAACTTTTATCACAAAGTTGACTTATACTAAGTAAATTATGTTTAAGACCATCAACTAATAAAACATTATTAATAATAGGTTTATTTGGATTACCAACCATACCAATACCAATGATTTTTCCTTTATTGTTATCTCCATAAGTGACGGTGCCACTATCTTTATCTTTGCAAGATGATAATAATTGAATATTTCCAGTCATATGTTTAGAACAACCGCTATCCAAAATCCACCTGTTTTTCTTACATACCTGAAAAAATAAACATTTTTAATTTTGGTACTCATGCTATGTTGGGTCCATGAAATTAGCCTTTAGGAAACCAAACCCATGAAGAGTTTGATTTGCCTAGATAGTTATTTGATAAACAAACATTTTTAATAAAGTTAGAAATATAACATTTTTTCTTTAAAGAACTTAATTCCTTAGGAATCCAAATAGATAAATATTTTGATTTCTTTTCATATAAATCATTGTTTTTAACATTATGTTCATGTAACTTACTGATTGGTTTTACAAAAATAGTTTTCTTAGAAATATTATTATTAACATGAAAACCCAAACCTTTTGTCTTTTGAGATTCTTTTTGAAATGAAAGTAAACTCTTAAGATTTTCTTTACCTTTATTGAATTTACTAACATTCAAACATATATCATCATATTTTAATTTAATAGAAGAAATATCTTTATCTAAAACATTAATGCGAATTTTTAAATCATTGCATTCTAATTTTAGATAAACATTCTCATTTGACAAAACATGATTTTCTTTAAGTAATGATTCATTTTCCTCTTTTAATTCAATTATTTGAGAATTAACAGAAGTGGAAGAATTAAAATCAGAAACTTCTTCAAGTAATCTTTTATTTTCACTTTTAAGAAAATTATGTGAAGCCTTTAATCTCAAAAAAGTTTTATATAATTCATTGAAAACATCTAAAAGTTCTTCATTATCACTTACTTCATCTTGTGCCATAAAGCACATATATGCACTTTCCTTTTCTTCACTTTCTTCATCGGAAGAAGAAGAATTATCACTTTCGTCCCATGTAGCCGTCAATGTCTTCCTTTTCTTGTTGTTTTGAATATTGTTGAAATTGTTGAAATAATTTGACTTTTGTTTACTTTTCAACAATGGACAATCTTTCTTCATATGCCCTGGTTTATTACACTTGAAACTAAGTTACTTGAATTTGAACTTTTTGATTTGTACTTATCTTGTTTTATGAATTTTTGAAATTTACATGCAAACATGCTCATTTCTTCATCATCAACCGAATCTTCTTTATCGAAAGTAGTATTGAATGCAAGCACTTTCTTGTTCTTTGTTTCATCATCATTCTTTCTATCTTCAATTTGAACTTCATAAGCCATAAGGTTTTCGATAAGATTCTCAACCGTAAGAATTAATAAATCATTTACTTCTTCGATTGCGGTAGCCTTCTTTTCCCATTGTGGAGTGAGTGATCGGAGTATTTTCTCAACACTATTCACCACACAGAAGGTCTTTCAGATAGAGTTCACGTGAATGTTTGGGGGCCTTTCAAAAAGGCATCGTTGGGAGGAAATAGATGTTTGGTTTCCTTTGTTGGTGGCTGTTCTAGGCGTGTTTGGGTTACAACCAAATCCCCTTTGGATAAAGTCCTAGTAGTCTCCAACAGATTGAAGAAGTGTGAGATTGGCAAAAAGATGAAGGTACTTCATTCTGATTTTGGTGGCAGATACAAGAGGGACCTGTTTCTGCATTTGAGCCGAGCTCACGGCATTTTGAGACACTTTGGTGGAAAGAAAATCTTGAGACAACGAGATGAGATGGCAGATTTGGTAAAGTTGTTCCTTGCTAGAGGAGGATCGACGTTTGATGTCGAGCATTGATTCTGGTGTTAAGGCTTCGACATATTTGGGTCATCTTGGACATAGGTTGTCGACTGCTGCGATTGGAGGTAAAACTCCATTGGATGTTTGGTCTGGTAGTGTCACTTTGGTTGAGGTTTCGATGAGGGAGCTAATTGACTCTCAGCAAGTGGAGAGTTTTGGACAAACCTTAGATGTATCGCAGCGGATGGAGAGTGATGCTACTCCACATTGGGTGAAGATTACTCCACATACTCCAGATCATATTGCATCGTTTGAGATTCCAGCTGAGATGACACAGTTAGGGGATCATTTGGATTTGGGTGCAGATGATGAGTTGGTTGATTCGAATGCAGCTTGTGGATATGATTTGAATACGGTCATTGGTTCACCTCAGGTGGAGGTGTTTGATTTGTTTCACTTTGGGGTCAATTGGAGAGCTATCAGCCGCATATTTGTTGGTGAATAGTTAAGAATTTTTCTATTTGATTGAGGGCCTTTGGAGGTCATTTTGGGGAACTACATGAAGGCTTGATTTCTTTGACAAGAGGATACGTAGGCAGTCAGTTTTGATACAACCGATTTGATGGGTTGATACCGATATTTTGGAGTTTGTTCACATTCTCATTTGGATCTTGACTTGTTGTGGATGGAGTCCGTTGTCGTGATTTTGTTTCACTTCGTACTGGACGCAACAAGTGAGACATTTGATTTGATTGGTGTCGGCTCAGTTTTGGGAAAACTTCACCGAGGTGGAGAATTAAAGAGGAAACGGCGAAGTTCAAGAAACAGGAAACGACAGATTTGAGCTCGAGCCGGTTGACCGCGGCAACATGTGCGGTCGACCGCGAACGTGCACGTAGCCTGGAAAAGTCTCTGGACTTTTTATGGTCGACCGCGAATGGCGCGGCGGTCGACCGCGAGACCCTGTAGTGCAATTTTGGTTTTTGTCGTTTTCACGGTCGACCGCGACTGTCGCGGCGGTCGACCGCGATGCGGTTTTGGGCCTGAGCTTGATTTCCTGTTCTGATTGGGTTTGCTGTTTGATATAAATAGCAACCACGTTTTTTAAGGTTTTATATTGATTGATTGGGTAGCTTGAAGGTAATTTTGAGCACAGAAAAGAGAGATCTTTCTGAGCAATTGTTTGAGGGTTTAATTTTGAGAGATTTGAGAGATTTGTTTGAGAGGTTAGTTGAGTGATCTTGTAATCTCTACTTTGTACTTTCTTTCTCTATTGGTGAAACTCATCTCTTCTTGTCCCGTGGACGTAGGCAATTTGCCGAACCACGTTAAACTTTTGTGTTTGAGTTGGTGTCGTTATATTTGGATTGTTTGGTCTTTCTCTCACGGCGTTTGTGTTTGTTCCGCCGCGCACAACAGTTTCGAAGTACTAGTCTTCTTTGTATATGCAGGTTATTGCCTCTACTTCTTGATTTAAGGGTCTACTAACTTGTTGGTACCACCAACAAGAAACACAGTTGGGTGTTTACTTATGAGAGGTTTGTTCAACCCTTTTGCCTGTGATTTCTATAATGGGGATATGAACTCTAGCAGGCTAATTGATATCAATGTTTTCTTCCTTTGTGGTTTATATCATCAACTTAAGTCCAGGAAGTAAATGCCGTTGTTAATTTTCTGCAAATAAGAGGAGGGTTGATTTATTATTGTATACTAGGTGGATAACACTGAATGAGTAAGGTGGAACTCAGTGCCAAATGCCAATGGACGTCTAACAAGAAATTTCTTGCTTGTATATATGTTTTGGGATTCCTTGTAAATTCAGTCAGACGATGTTAACATAATTTGGAGATTGAATGCATGGTTAGAGATTTCTTATAAACTCATGATGGTCATTTGCCATTGGTCATTGAGACCTCAAATTTAGAACGACAAGAAACTAGCGGTTTGGGGGTTCAAAGGGTTCGTAAAGAATTTGTTGCACTATAAATTTTATGCATTTTTTAGAGGCTTCAATTCTAGTTATGTTGTTTCTACCTTGATTGGAAGGCATGAAGCTTCTCGTAGGTAGAGAATGCTTTGAGCTCTATCATGACGCCTAGGATTTTGTTTCGTTCATTTTTTTCCTTTTTGTCATAATCTGTTTTACTATGTTTTTAGTTAGTTTATCTCAACTACTGTATAGATGTACCTCATTATAACCGAGTACATCTTTTTTTTTTTTTTACATTGGTCAGATAACTTTTTTTAAATTGGTACTAGAAGCTATGGGTAGTAGAAGCTTCATGCCTTCCAGTTAAGGTGGAAACAACCAACTAGAGTTGAAGCTTCTAATAAGGCATGCAACTAGTAGTGCATCTTTAGAATGTAAAAAAAAAACCGTATGTAAAGATCGATTATATCACTAATATATAAGTGTGACTAAATTCACTTAAATTCATGGTGTTATTATGTGTTTTTTAAAATGTAATTGGATGTAATCGATTGTCAACTAGTGAGCAAACGTATGGTTTGTGCTTGTGCTTATTTTACTGAAGGTAGTAGTTTCTCCTAGATAATATTTCCATGTTTATAAAATCATGATGGAAGTTGTGCATAAGTTTGACAGTTTGAGGTTTGACTGAGGGTTTCAGTTACAGATTGGGTTTAAAGATGATTAAGCACCATACACATCATAAATTTCAATCTGCTCTTTAGTTAGCATTCCTCATTGTCTTCATTTAACACTTCGTTTTCTAAAGGAGAAACTATTGAGTTCTTTCCTGATTATCTTGCAGGTCACAATTGTGGATAAGCCATGTCCTATAGTCATGAAGGTTCGTCTGCCAGTTTCCTTTTAAGCACCCCAGAAAACATTTATGGTCCTTTTTTTTTCTTTATTGCAGAATATTTACAAACTTCTGCTGAATAATACTGAGAGTATCAATATAATCTTCTAATGCAGCTTAAACGATGGGAGAGAAAGGAATGTAAACCAAACAGTCTGCCAGTGCTGCACAAGATGCACGTTAAGCTCGGAGACACAGTGAAAGTTATCTCAGGCCGTGATAAAGGTAAAATTGGTGAAATTACTCGGCTTTTCAAACATAATAGTAGTGTAATCGTGAAAGACATAAACTTGAAGACAAAGCATATGAAGAGTAGAGAGGACGGTGTACCAGGACAGATTGTCAAGGTGGGTATCATCACCATCGTCAAATTTGTTCTTTTAAATATTTATTCAATATTTTTTTTAATGTCATGAAATTCATTATTGAATATCTTTGATTTCCAGTGCTTTTAGTGCTTACAAGATATCACCTTAATGACAGATTGAAGCTGCCATTCACAGTTCAAACGTGATGCTGTATTCAAAAGAACAAGACGTAGCAAGTCGAGTAGGCCATAAAATCCTAGATAACGGAAGCAGGGTGCGGTACCTCATCAAGACTGGTGAAATAATTGATAGTGCAGAGAACTGGAAGATGGTCCACAAAGAAAAAGAGGAAGAGAAAGAAGGAAAAACAACCTGAACTCAACTGGACTCATCGCTTTACTGTATGTAACATCTAATCCCTTCTGGACGATATCTGTGTTGTCGTTCTTTGTTTCAATTTTGGCTTCACGTCGTAAGATTTGTTTTCTACTGTAGCTTTTGCCCAGAGCATGCATTTTCTTCTGCTTCAGCTCATGTTTGAAATCTTACTAATGTCGATGCCCGCTATAGTCTTATTTTTTTTTTAATTATATCATACCGATTTTTATCCTTTTGAATATTATTGTAGCATACAAGCCATAACTTTCTGATCTCTATAGACATAATTTTTGTGCACATTCAAAGAATATGCAACTCGAATTCAGTTTTCAGACTTAAGTTCGTTATAACTTACTTCGTTATATGGTTCTATTGCTAACATTGATTGAAAATTTGAGAGAATGATACTTGAAAGAGGGATAATGATAACTTGAAGATTGCAAGCTTAGTATGCAAAAATGAAACTCTATTTTGATTAGTGCAATGACTGTTTGGTGAAGAGTAAATCGGCATGGATAGCTAAATCAAACATTACAATATACAACAGGCTATTGTTTTCTTTTTGATGCCTGAAGTTTCTTCAATATGCTTTCTAGAGCTGCTATATTTGTAGGCGGTAAAGGCTGTTTCGTTGTCTCTCTTACCAATTTGGCGTAAGTGTTGATTCATCATGATTATAATTTCATACCCTAAGAATTCCCCTTGTAGGCTTATTACACTGGTAGAGGACTAATGATGGTTCTTATTACCGATTTCTTTTGCTCCTATGGATATTGAGTTTTTTTGGTGGTAACATTTGAATGTAGATCACCATGTTTACAAACATACAAAGTTTTCCGCCCCACCGATCCCCCCACCCCACCCCCCAAAAAAAAATCCCCCCCACCCCCCAAAGAAAAAAAAAAGAAAAAAAAAACCCAAACAACCGAAAAAGGAAAAAGGAAGAGGAAAGTATTAACCAAGTAGTAGGATTCAATAGCCTACTGATTTTCCCTTCACAAGTGAATGTTCCCCAACAATGACATGAATGTTGGAGAAATTTGAGAATCAATGGGTCAAGTTCTGCAACTGCAGTGGAACCAATTTCCTGAAATCAATTTTAATTTAGTTATGCAATTTCTACTCTTGGACCTAATTTAAACCTAGTCTGATTTTGGCCGATAATTAGACCAGAATTAATTTGGGGTGCTGGTCTAAAATAAACAGGATTATGTCTAGTCTGAAAAATATTGCAAGAAAGAGAAAAAAGGAAAGGGGAAAAAAAAACAGCCAAATTGAATTTAACACAAACTTGAATCAAATAAAAAAGGTTATATATATTAGTTCTGAACCAGTTTTAGTTAACAGTAACCAAACTAGGTTTAAGTTAAAACTAATCCTATGAAAATCAATTTATACTTAATTATCTATAGACCAAGTACAACTATATTAACATTAAGGGCTTTTTGTTTTTAGGTCCATTTGTTTACCTAGCTTTATCTTTAAACCCAAGAATTATTAGGTGTATCTTTAAACCCAACTTTCTTTTTGTATTTATCTTTAAACCCAATTCCAAAATATAATACTCTCATATGTGGGTCCCCCTATATAAGGAAATTGGGTTTAAAGATAAATATAAAAAGAAAGTTGGGTTTAAAGATACAACTTATAATACTTGGGTTTAAAGATAAAGTTAGGTAAATAAATGGACCTAAAAACAAAAAGCCATAACATTTAATCTGGTTTACTCCTCTCTCTCTCTCTCTCTCTCTCTCATACACACGGCACAAAAACACTGTTTTGTTATATTTCTGATTGGTTTGGGCTCTTCTCTGCTCAACAACTGTGAGGATTCAGAAGTAGTAATAAGACAAGATTGAGAGGGAGGGTTCGGATTGACTACATTCAATCAAAATACAGGGAACCGGCCGGGGGTGGGGGTGGGGGTGGGGGTGGGCGAGGGGGGGTTCAATGCATGCGTGTCCTTCGCATCTTTCTTAATTAATATACACTTGTAGAAGATTTTACTTCACTGACATATGGTTGTTGGTAAACAGCAAGCAACATTCAATATTATTCCGGTTGGTTTTTGCCTTTTAAAAAACCCAAATATTAAACGCCGGACGAATTTTCAAAACCACCCTATTTTCACATTTAATCCCAAAAAAAAAGACTCATTTTGAAGTTAATTGTAAAAACCGACCTGGTTTCAGCATTGACGCTGAAACCAGGTCGGTTTTTGAAAAATTTTCTCCGAAACTTCACGGGAGTTTAACTCCCGTGAAGTTTCGGAAGCTTTTTCACAAAAACCGACCTGGTTTCAGCCCCAAAGCTGAAACCAGGTCGGTTTTTGCCATTAACTTCAAAATGGGTCTTTTTTTGGGATTAAATTTGGAAATAGGGTGGTTTTGAAAATTTGTCCATTAAACGCCAAACAAAAGAAGGAAAATCTAACGCTAATCATTGAAGTCAAACATCCCATGAGTTCTATTTGTTTAGAAAAGTGAAGAAAACAACATTGAAGTCTGTTTCTAAGTTTGGTAGGACAAGGCATCATTTACCACTGAACATATTATGTCAACGCTGTTTGGTTACCTTCTATTGAAAGTTTGTGTAGAGAAAATAATTTTGTCATGTTGTCTAATATTTCCAATAAAATATTCGGTTGAATTTCGTAGATTTATGACTGGGTTTATATCAAGTTGGCTTCTCTACCAACTGTAATCAAAGATTTATGGTATTATGTATTATTATGGTAATGTTTGGAAATGATTGAATTCTGCGAGTTGAGAAATTGTATATGATGTTTAAAGAAAAAAATGTTATGAACCCATGAGTTTAGTTTCCAGTTCCTTAGGAAAATATCAGTTGTAAATGTCTAATTGTATTGTACTCATTTCCAATTATCTTGAGCAGCTAGGGAAAAAATAAAATGAAATTAAATCCTCCAAGCATCGGTGGACTCTTTATGGGAAAACAAGAACATCAATGTTCTATTCTTTTAAAAGAAAAAGAATAAAAAAGAGGGGGGAAAACAAAGTGACACAATTCATTTTGTATTAACTTATACAGAAGAAACCAAGAAATATCTATACCATATTCATTGAGAGATAGAGAAAGTGTTATCTTGTCATATTTATATTATCTTAATGTACACCTGACCCCACAATTACCTCATTTCTGCACTTCCTGAACTGAAATATTTTTTTCACTCAATTCCCTGGGAACTCAAGTGCATGTAGGGAACCCTGAGTTTAAGATTTAGCTCTAAACAAATGCTCATGTCGCCATCTCAACACTGAATTCAAATTTGCATTGATGAGTTCTAAAGTCCCTCGTTTTCAGTCTCGTCTCCTCTCTATCTCAGAATCTAGGGGGGGGAATATAGGGCCAAATTGCACAACAATGTGATAAAGTTTCCTTTTTGGGGCTGTTTGGTTGGTTTCCTAAAAACCAAGAAAAGGAAATCGGTACAAGGAAATCAATATAATAATATTTTTATCCATTTCCATCCCTAAAACTCACCCACAACATCTAATAAAATATTATTTTTATCCCCCAACTCATCTCATTTCATCTCCTTTCTTACCTTTAAAAATAAACCAAACAAAAGAAACGTGTCACATCATCCAACTCATCACATCTCATTTTATCTCATTTTTAAAAATTACACACATCATCCAATAATATTGTGACAACTCATCTCATCTCATTAAACATTCCTTTCCATCTATTTCCTCAAAAAAAAACAAGAAATCAATTTCCTTAAGTACGTGTCACATCATCCAATAATATACCTCCAACTCATCTCATCTCATCTATTTTCTTATTTTTAAAAACGAACCAAACACAAACAACCTCAAAACATCATCCAATAATATACCTCCAATTCATTTCCTTGTTTTTTTAACCAACCAAACAACCTCAAAACAAGTTTTTTAAAAAATCACTCACATCATCCAATAATAAGGTGACAACTCATCTCATCTAATCTCCTATTCTATAATTTCCTTCTTTTTTAAGCCAACCAAACAACTTCAAAATAATTATAATAGGAAATAGGTTTCCTATTATTTGATTTTCCAGTTTTTTTGGCCTAACGAACAGCCCCTAAAAGGAAAAGTTCCTAGAAAAAAGGCAACCACAAGTTGCATTTTGGTAAAAAGGAAATACCATAAAATTTCTAAAATTTACACATTATTACCATTGATCATGCAAACAAAAAAAATTTTACTCGGATGTTTCTCTGTGTACATACAAATTTTAGAGTTTTAACAATTAACATTTGTTAAAAAAAAGTAATAGAAATATCCTAACTCTATTTGAAGTAGAACTAACGTAAGTTTGAAAAAGAAAATTTGTTGATTTAATAGCAGATTTAACAAATACTATTAGTTAAAAGGCTCTAAAATTAGCATGTAAGTATTATAGAGAAACATTCAGGGTGAAAGTTTTTACGTTTGCATGATCGATGGTAGTAACATGAAAATTTTATATACTTTATGGTAATTTTTTGTACCAAAAACGGGAAACTTTGTGCAACTTAGCCAAAAAATAGTGCAGGCGGTAGCTATGATTGTACAAGTTCCATTAGTTCACATTTATGTATGACCATAATATTTAATTAGACATTAAGATATTGATTTTGCTAATCAAAGACTACTCATTATCTCTACCAGTGAGCACATTAGCTGGCTTCTAGAAAAACAAGACTTTTAAGCCCAATAAATCAATAATTAGCATAACATGCCAAAGAGATCTCCCACCAAAAAACCAGAGCATACGTAATATCTATTATATTTGAGAAATTGATGCCTTAACAAACTTGACCGTAACTTGCCATCCTCATTCTTCATACCTGTAGATGTCTCTATTGTTCCTTCAGTGAGGGACTTGCCCGAGAACCAAATTACTGCAGTAATAAATTGAGCAGTTGACTGTAAAAACTCAAGCTCCCCCACATCACTGAAGTTATAAATTTTTTCTTCAGAGAGGTGGGTGTAGCCCTAAATTGAACAGTTGTAGAACAGTAAGGAATCCAAGAAGCCAGCGCACAAGCTTCTCACTTTATATTCAAATCTGCTGACACCAATACACATGCCATCATTTAATGAGGATAGAGATGGGACAGGCTTCTCTATGAACACGGATATTGCTTGCGTTTGGTTACGGTAGTTGATAAGATGAACAGTACAAACCATGAAGGCATCAAAACAATTTGTAGTTGTTACATAAGACATCAAAATCTTTTAAACTGTATGTCATGAAGAATCCAGTCCTAAACAAAAAAATTACAGAAGAAGGCAAACTGGATAAACTTTCTTCAGGGTTTACATATTACCACGAAACATGGTAGAAGAGCCTTAGGATTAAGTAAGTAGAGTTCCTCAATGTTGGAATATAAACCAACTTTGCCTGCTAACGAATCGAACCCAGATTGGCCGGTGAATTCTTGAAAGTTATCCAGAGGCTTGTGAACTCTTCCGGCAATCACTCTACAGACCATCAAAGCCTTTTTAACAGAAGGATTTTCTTCATAAACTTCAATTGTATCAAATGCCCTTCCACTGGTTGAAGTTGTGAAAACTCCGACCTCTCCTTTCTTTATCAAAAACCCTTGCCTTATGACTCTGCAGACGTTGCATTTCTCCGATAGGCAAAGGCTTGAGGAGCCGTTCATGCCTAGAGAGCAAGCGATTGTCGTGCCGTAGAATCTTAAGAGCTCATTGCCATCGGCAAGACAACGAGGGTGCTTCTTAGAGAGTTTGCTGGCTTTGATTTTGACAGTTTCTCGATATTCTTCAAACCTGGCTAGGGTTTTCTGCATGTTATGGACCTTTAGGACCCTTTCAATCCGTCCACAGTTGCTTTCAGATTTTAGCCAGCTTGTTCTGCATATTATCTCTACTATCTTTCTGGAGGAGTCACCTTCGGCGAGCTCAGTAACTGTGGAGATGAACAAGAACTAGTATGTCAACAACAATGTCTGCGTGTGAATTACGTGCTAAAGGAGCGAACATATTGCAGTCACAGAAAATATTATGTGGATGTCAATTTGAAACCTTGGTATAACTTGATTCAAGCAGGATAGAAAGGAAGAATGGTAGTATTTTTACAATCAATCCTAAATTGTTTACAATCAAATTCTACCAGTCTTCAATTGATGATAACTTGATTCAGGACCAGCAAAGAGTCAAACAGAACTATATTGTGAATTGTTTACAAAATGTGCAACTAAACCATTTAGTTGAAGAACAAAGGGGATTTGGATGATTTGCTCAATTATTGAGGACCCGATAGACAATACTATAGAACACCATAGTTCCTCTAGTCAAGTATCACTTGTTAACCATTTACCCTTTTCAAGTTTAGCTCTATTGCTAACTCAAGTAATTGTGTTGATGGATATTCCTTCAGTAAAAGAATGGTTCCTAAAATCTCCTAGCTTCAACCAAAGGGGCAAGTCATTAGAAACATTAGCAATCATAGGATGTTATATTATAAAATGAGTACTTCACTCCCTTATCAATTATTGGCAGATTTTATAAAATAAGCAGATAAATAAAAATCTGGGTAGGAACTATATAGATGAATCCATTGTACACATTTCCGATAGATAAAAGACACTCCCAATTCAATAATAAAACACACGATCTTCTAATACAGAAATAAATAAACAGAGAAACAAAATTCACAAAAAAAAAAAAAGAAATACCCAAGGAGCAAAAACTGATATCAGAGACCACCCACATGATCACCCAACAAAACCTAAGTAAAAGCTTAGTAACTATAATTAGGAACAAACACTGAATAATCGTTACCTGCATGTTTGGAGAGATGATGAGACTCCAAGGCCTGCCACTTGCTAAACTGCTCCCCACACCTATGACAGCTCACATTAGCAGAGCCACCTCCATTAGCACCACCCTCGAGGGATGCCCTGGCCATTACAGAGCTCTGCTGACTCTTCACAACTCCATCGCCGAAAACTGCATTAGAGAGAGAAGAACCCACTCTCTCCCCAGACAGAGGAGACTTCCTCTGAGAAGAAGCATGGCCAGAGCTTGCTCCTCGAACAGAAGGATTATACTGAAGCCCAAGATGGGCTCCAGGCCCAGGAGTACCTGGCCTCAATGTCCCCACAAATGTAGAGCCCAAAAGCCCATTGCCACCGTTTTCATCATTCTCATGGCAAGAAGCTGCAAATCCAGTGATTTTGAGCTCACACTTTGAGTTTCCACTAAGGATAACTTCATGGGTTATTGGATTTAAGAAATCACTGCTACCAATGGATCTTGGACTGCAACTTGCAGGCCTCTCTAAGTGTCTCTTGCTCCCATGAATGACTACATCCTTGAGGTTGGCTATGGATCTTGAGCAACCAGACCTTGGGGCTTTCCTTGTTAAGATAGAGCTAAGATGAGGATGATGATGATGAGCTTGATGATGATGATGATGGGCTCTGGACTTTGGATCAACTACATCTGAGGGCTCAGATTTGCAGTGGAGAGATTTCTTCAAAGAGATCCAAACTGTTGGCATTTTTCTCCTCCTCTTATCTCTTTTGCTCTCTTTGTGTGGCCCCTTATCTTCTTTTATTTCTTCACTCTTCTCTCTGTTACAAGTCTTTCAATTTCTGGTAGCACAATCACTCTCCATTGCCAAATCCATGCTAGCCACCATTAAAAGCTTCACCTTTGACACCCTTCCGTCGTTAGGAAGATTTTTCTCTTGAAAACTCCATACAAGCCACCCATACGAGGAGAAACAGGGGACTAGGATTAAAACGTTCAGAAAAATCTTATCTTGGAAGGTAAATCCAACTCAGAGAAGAAGAGCCTAGAGGGAGCAAAATCAAATGTAGGAGGTAGGATTTTAAACGAAGGTTTTCAGGATAGAAAAGAGACAAGCTTTGGCTTCAAAGGAAGAGGCCAAAGAGACCCAGAAAGAGCAAAAACCAAATACAACCAGCAAAGGGAGAAGGAAGCCAAATATATTATCATTGATTTTAAATTCAATAAAAAAGAGAAGACTAATGGGCATTCAAATGATGGAATCTTTTGCTCTTTGAGCCATGAGAACCTACAAGAAAACATTGGCCATACGCATTAATTAATGGTTGCACTCTGACCCTGTCGCCATATGAGAGAGAGGGGGAGAAGAGGGGCTGCATGCAAATTATGGGAGCTTTTGTAGCAGAAATCTAAGGAGGTCTTAACAAAAGAGTAACGCCAGGTGGCATATTGTTATTATCTTGAGCTAGCAACTTAAATTACACTATCACCCATTCCATGCTTTTCCTTTTCCTCTATTTCATCTGATTATTCTTGCCTTTTTACATTGACCTGATTATTATTAAACAAAAAAAAGGGGGAAATGTGAAGTTATTACACCCTTAATTCAGTCAATAAATTGCATTGAATTACCTACTTACTTCAGAGCTGCGTCTCCATCATCCAATGACCTTCTCAATGTGAAGAATACCGAGCATATCTGCTCTTTTAAAATACCCAGAATGCCCTTCTGCATTTAAAATATAGAGTTATGGTGAACCCACCTTTGCTGTTGGGGGGAGAGAGAGAGAGAGAGAGAGAGAGGAGGAGGAGGAGGAGGATTGGACCCATTAGTTTGATTCAGACCCCATCTAAGGTCCACATGTGAATAAATGCATATCTTTGATAGGTGCACTGGAGTTATTATGATGCACAATTTTTGTAGCTCTCCTCTTGTTTAGGGTCTAGTGATTAAGATGGTCCAATTTGATGAGCCTAAATTGGAAATTAGCTCCCTGTGTCAGATCAGAGGCCCAAATTTAGGCTAGGCCCACACATTGAAAGGATACCCACTTTTGCAACTCGTGTACTAGGACCGCCCAACACACACTGGGCTCTTTTATTGTCTGTAGAACAAAATGTAGTAGTTAAAGTTACTAACTTTGCTTTATATACATGAAAATGATAGGTATGTACATGAGTTAGTAAAGGCGTAACTAGCTAGGAAATCTTGGTATAGGTTTGGAGTGGCCTAGTTTAGCTAAAGTACAAAAGAGTACAATATTTGATAATTTAATTACTAAGATACACAGTATAGACCTATTACTAAGATACACAGTACAACCTAATTTAAGGGCTGTTTGGTTCGTTTCCTAGATATAGAGAATTATAATTTCATATAAAGAAACAGAAGTTTTTAGTTTTCTAAACTTTTCCAAGAAATAGATTGTTTTGGTTTGGTTCGCACAAAAAAATGGTGGGAAACCAATGTATTTACTTTTCTTGTGTTTGATTTGCATTCTCCTTATGAATGTAATTATTATAACAAGAACGGATAGTGCAGCACCTTGAACCACATTAACAACACTTTGTTCATCAGTACAATCCCCATCACCATCCATCTACGATGCAAAAATCAAATTGAAATACTTAATATACCTACCAAGCATTCATATGCAATGTCAATAATCAAAACTTAAATGACGCATAGCAAGATCTAAAGTTAATTTTCAGTTAATATTTTCAGTTACTTTAAGATCATTTAAGATAATTCTCAGTTCATTTCTGTAATATTTTCAATCATATTTATAATAATTAATATAATTTTTAGTTAATTACAGTAATATTTTCAGTTAATTACAATTATATTTTCAGATAAATTTCTGTTAATTTTTAGATAACTATAGAAAATGCAAAATTCATAATAATTCAAATCATACAAAATTTTCAACAAATCAATTCTGAGTTGAGAATCATACCTTTGGTCTGAAATCAGTTTCCAGGAATATCAAAGTCGGCAAAAAACCTGAAATTTTTCCTAATAAAGACGCTGATTTTTTAGCAAAATCCAGCAAAAACACCAACAAATAGAAACTAGGGCCTTCTTCTATAGAAATCAAGCATAAAATCAACAGTATAAAACTCCCGCAAGCCACGAAGAGAAATCAAGGCGCGAAGAGTGAAAAAGCGAGGGAAAGATGAGGTGACCCTAGCCCTCAGCTCCGTTTCCCCCTAAAACCCTGAGATCTGACAATAGTACAGATCGGGGGTGATTTCCTCTCCTTTTCGAAGGAAATGAGGCGGAAAAAAAGTCTGATGTGGAGGGGATTTCCGCGGCTGAAGGGACGAGGGGGAGAAGCGAACCAAAGCTAGAAAACGAAAACCCTAGAATGGGTTTTGTCAATGTGGAGCGGGTGTCAGGAGGAGAAAAACATTTCCACGGCTCAATAGCGAACCAAACGGGCCCTTAAGTGATTTGTTTTTCTAATTCTAAACTCATTCCGCTTCCTAATCCATCTTTGACTTTCATAAATAATTGCAAATTTTCAACACTTGACCATAACTATCACTTTATTGACCTTTCTTAAAGTATAAAACGTCCCTAAGAAATTAGAGGATAACAATAGCCCCCCACCCCCCAACAGAGTACCTTGTAATTACACAAGTGTAAATAAAAGTTTCCCCAAGTTTGTAGATAATGAATAATTAATTTAATCCTTTTATTCATCTATTCTTTTAGAGTGCTGCTACAAGGATCTCAAAAATAGGGGACCCTGAGTGGGACAGATAATGTGTCGCCTCCCTATCCCGTGATGCACTGTTCATGACAGTGCATCACGGGATAGTGAGGCGACACATCACATGTGCCACTCAGGATCTACTATTTTGGGATCCCTAAGGTTTTTTTTATTCTTTTATGCTGGATAATCTTTATTACATCATTATCCTTTTTACTCTCACGGGACAAATAAAAAACTCTCACATGACGAACAAAATCCACTCTTAACAGTTCTGTCTTCAATGGTTCATCTGAGAGGGTGAAAACAAACAATAAAGGGAAGGAAAAAAAAACATGTTTCACTTAATGCCTAACCATATATTTTCATTACGTCATCAGCTATTTACGGAGAAGCAATATGGGCTAAAGTCCATTATTATAGCTCTTTGCAACATGAGATTATGTCATGGTGAGAATATTCCATATATCTCCCTCAGTACCATACATCATTTGGGATACGATCATCTTTATAACTTAAAATAGGTGGGTAAAAAAATTGAAGACATTTGTTTTAAAAATTAAAATTAAAATCTTTTACATGAGTCGTTCTACTCTGGTTAGCTCTCTTAACCTCCGCTCATGGCCAAATAAACTAGGAAATATTTGAAAATCATTCATCCATGTCCTTTTTGCTTTCCAAAAAAATAAAAATAAAAATAACATAAAAAGTTAAAAATAAAAATTATAGAGTTAAAATGAGACGGTCTTACTGACATTTATCATCACAACCATCAATTCTTGCTTATTTTCCTTATTATATGTGATGGGAGCTAATAAGCTCATTTCTCCGTTCATCAACCCTCTACATGTCTACTACCGAACCGAACTTGATCGAATATTTAGACGAATAATAACCGTCATAAGACTATTTATATATGGGGAAGAAGCTGTAAAAAAATTTTGATGGGTAATATTTGCAACAAGTTTAATTAATAGGATTAACATAAAAAGGTTACCGAATAGTTAATAATCACCCTGATCGAATAAATCTATTAGTTAAATTCTATTTGTTTGTAAGTTGAATACTGAAAATAATCATTTAGTATTAAATGACCAGTCGGATCGAATATGATCGAATATCTGGACGGATGTTAAGCGAATTGTTTATTAAATATTTGGTTTGTTTCCACCCCTAACCATCATATACTGCTTTGAATTATTCCTCGACGCAAGCCTCAAATTAATCTGAATAATCATCAATGTAGACGAATGTATAAGCGTCAGATCACAAAAATTTTGGTAACATATATTTTATATATTTTTAAATTTTAAATTTTAAGAGTATAATAATTAAATTAAATGTATTAAAACTTAGAGAGACGTAAATTTTAAAATACAATGATAAAAAAATAAACGACCGTGGTCCACACTAGTTATATGTGATGGGAGCTAATAAGCTCATTTCTCCGTTCATCAACCCTCTACATGTCTACATCCTCGTATGGGCAAAGGGCCAGCTAAAATGAAATTACTTTGTTAACCTCTCATGCCAAAGACCGAGGTCATGAGGTGAGTTGAGCAGATTACGAGGCGCTGGGTTGAATTTAAAACGTAAATAACACAGCATTATTAGACCCGAAATTGGTGTCTCTAGGCAAGTGTCAATTAATCGCTCACTTCAATGGTCAAATCTTTGCCTAATTTTGTTATGAACGGACTCACTGCAGCAGGAGCCCAATTATTAGGTCATCTAGATATCGGAGCTGCATCGGTCCCAATTATGTACCAAAAAATCCGGTTCATCGGAAAATTTTATTATTGTGATTAGCAGAGATGTGCCGGCATCAACGTGCTAATAACTAATTTAAAATGTGATTTCACTCCCAAAAATAGAATAAGAAAATAATTTGTTGTCCGAAACTTCATGCACTACTGTCCTAGTTCATAAATGAAATTGTTCTTGAAGATGAACGGAATTTCTTTTATTTTTTTTCTTGACATATTGTTAATCCCTCTTGGTTTTACAGTGGCTTTTAGGTTGCGGTAGTCAACTGGATCCAGGCATTGGCACAGCCGGCCTACCTTAATATTATGTTGACAAAACACAAACTTGTCTGGAAAAATTGTGAATTCAAATTTAAAGTAAATACATTTATGAATGACATAACATGTACAACTGCAGATGTTATATTGTCAAATGAAATCGATGCACAAACGCGAGTTGTTGGAGCAGATAAGTTTATATTTTGTCAAGTTTAAAATAGGGAGGTAAAACATTTGTGCATGTATTTTAATGTGTGTCGTTGATGTAGACGAGTTTATATTTTGTCAAGTTTGAAGCAGAGGTAAAAAAATGTGTGCATTTTTTTTACAACTCGCATTCATGTATCAATTTCATTTGATAAGATAGCATGGAGAACTTTATTACCTCCGTACTTCAAATTATTGACTATATAAGTTGCACCCTTCTCTCCTCCGATTTGAGGGGGAAATAGTGATTCATGTAGCACTTATTAAGATGTTATGATTTACCATTGGAATAGTAATAACAATAGCATGGAATTTTATACACTAAATCCAGATTAGACTAGAAAATGAATGCTTTTAAGAATCTTTTGTTTTTTTTTTATATTTTCAGCAACAAAGAGGAGGGAAAAGGAGTTAAAAAGTAAAATGAAAAAATAAATCTTAATGCCACAACATTTGATGCTAATTATAGAGTTATAGAGCCAAATATCATTTTCATTATCTCAAAAATAGCACAAGAATCTCTACACCAATGCGGGGAGACTCAACGGTCCGTCCCATTTGCACCAATTTCTCCCGCGTTTTCGTTACATCTCTGTTCAACAAAATTTCCCCCAATTTAAAAAAAAAATAGAAACCCTAAATTCCCAAACTTGGTCGCAAGGCGGCGCCCTCCTATCTCTTTGCCCCATTTGAGTTGGACCGGCCTAAGAGGGAGAAACCTAAGAAATCTCTCTGGTTTCTTTACGTTTCTCCCAAAAAAATCGAACCGTTATGTTCTAATTATTCAGCTGGCGTTTTCATTTGAATTTATCCGCTATCTGGAGAAAATCCCAATTTGGTTCAAATTTTTCCGATGGGTAATGTTCTCATGATCCCGAAGATTGGAACTTTTTGGTGAAATGAATAGGAGGGCTGATTCGAGAGATGATGGGTTTGAAAATAAGTGGATTTTTGGGGCTATTTATGATGTTATTGCATTTGGCGACCTTGAGAGTTTTGGCGGGAAGGCACGGTATGGATGTTCGTTCGTTCTTGGGATCGAATTTTGATGAGCAGACGGTAATAAGGTTTTCATCTTTTTTACTCCTCTGTAATTTCATTATTATAGCATAATATCATTTCTTTTTATTTAATTTATTGGCCTTAACATTGATTTTTGGCAATGAAATTGTTGAATGTGCCTGCTTACTAAATTGGATATTGCATTGTGGAGTTCTTGGCTGAATTATATACCATATCTACAACGATGCGCCCTCAAGTTTCTACACCAACAACACCAACACCCCCCCGCCGGGGGTGCAAAAATAAAATAAAATAAAAACTATTTCTTCATTTTGTGGTACGATATCTTGTAAAGAACGAAAACAATGTGCATTTTTTTGGGGTTCATTCTATCTCCCCAAAATTGTGTATGCATGCATCAGAAGCCATATCCATGGAAGATTGTACTGTCATATTGTTATTTTGCTGCAAGTTCGTGCTAATGTTTGTAAATGGCTAATTCATTCATTTTATATCCATCAGTGTAATGATAGTTTTAGTTTATTTTTAAAATTTTCCTATGTAAATGGTGAAGTTTGCTTTTGCTGACATATGCTGCTCAGTTATCACTTGGTTACTCCCACACGGTCATTTTCTCAAGTTTCAATCATCATAGCCATTTTCATTTCCTTGATGTGTAGTAATCATACAGAAAACTGATGTCGTGTTAGAGCTGCCAATTTCACAATATAAAGTTAAATTTGGTTATAATACTATAGCTTCGATGCAAACTTCATAGTTCTCAATACATACTTAAGGTTGTAATTTTTTTGGGTGAAGGACACATTCTAACATTAAGGACTTGTTCATTTTTCCCAAAAGCTCCTTTTGCAATTGCGGTGTTTATTATTTCCATGATGATGAAACAGCACTTCTACTAAATTGTTAGAAGGAAAAAACTTTTTCAATCACTTATTTGATGCAAGAAGATGGCTACAGGTGGAGAAAATGTGGCTAGATTGTGGTGTTGATTTAGTTCCTATCAAAGAAGAAGTACAAAAATCTGCTTCTTGCCTTTCACAGGAAACACTTTCTGATTCCACTGAAGACAGCCTAAGAACAGAGTTACTTGCGAAGGAGAGCATACAAGAAGCCCTCAATCTTCTGCCACCTGAAGTTAATAGTAGCTTTATCGATTGTTTGATCAGGCAAAACTTCCCCCTTCCTAATTCATCAGAAGAAAGCCTGAGAATTTGGTTTCATAGTTATCTCGAGTCATTACTCGGTGAGCTCCGTTCTTCAAGTAGAGATTTAGCTGCCCAGCCTTTGGATGATCAACCTCCTAATAGAAGAGTTACCCTACAAAAATCTGATGATACTAGTGAAACTCAACTTCCAGCTCCTCCGCAAGGCAACAATAATAATGCAGTTATAATCGCTGTTGCTCTAACTGCAGCAGTTACTGCTGTAACCGTCACCCTTGTATTTATCTGCTATTTTAGATGGCAAAGTCAGACGTATTACACTGGAGGATATTCAATGAGGGACGACAGGCCACTTCTGAGTCTGAGTCTAAGCTTCTCTGGTACGAAAACTCTTTTTATTTGATATCGTTGTTTCAAGCTTGTTTTTCACTAATCTCTTTTCTTCTATATCCAGGTTCTTCACGTAGATCTGTTAGCACTCCAAACAGTATATTAGCCCCACCAAAGCCTCTTAAAACTGATCCAAGCCAAAGTATTCACATTTCATGCTCGGATGATTCAGCTGAGCTTGAGTCTGTAAATCCAGAAAAGTTCGATTTTTCAAGTTCCCTTTCTTCAGATTCCGCTTCTTTAAATTCCGCCTCTTCAAATTCCAATTCTTCAAGTTCTGATTCTTCAAATTTGAGTTCTTCTCCTGAACCAAATAGCATAACTAAAGAAACTCCTGCACCTAAACGACGACCACCACCTCCTCCTCCTTCAGCGCCTCCTCCTGTGAGAAAACCTGCTAATCCTCCGGCGGGCCCACCACCACCACCTCCACCAAAGGCCCAATCAGGTCCTCCACCTCCACCACCACCAAAGGGTGCAGCTCCACGACCCCCACCAAAAATAGGCCCTGCAAGACCTGGTAAGGGCCCACCGCTTGCCCCAAAGGCCCTCGGAGGAGCAACTACAGACAATGCAAATGCTACAAAAACAAAGCTTAAGCCATTCTTTTGGGACAAGGTTCAGGGAAAACCTGATCAGGATATGGTCTGGGATCAGCTGAAAGCTGGTTCATTTCAGTAAGCTTTTTTACATGAACTAGGATTGGTCTTAAGATCTTATTTTGGCGGTTAAATAGATGTTTTTTGAATTTAGGTTTAATGAGGAGATGATTGAAAGCCTGTTTGGTTACACTGATAACAAAGGAGGGGAAAAGATTATGTCAAACAAGGATGCTGCTGCACCTGTTAGGATTCTTGATCCTAAAAAGTCGCAGAACTTGGCTATTTCTTTGAAGGCGATGAGTGTGAGATCAGAGGAGGTTCGTGATGCGCTTATGGAGGGTATTTCTCATCTTATTGTGTTCATGAAATAGTGTACATAATTTTTTATTCAAGAAAATCCTTTTGAGAACATCTTGGAATTGCTTCCCGATATTAAAATTTAGGATTTTTGTGGATAGACCCTCTGTAGTATCGTGAAACTGAACTTACTACTTGTGTAGCTCTACTATTGCAGATAGACCTCCTGAATGGATTTTTTTACCCTTTTAGGTGTCTATGTGCAACAATAGATTTTCACTCAGGGTTTATCTGCAACAATAGAACTCTTTCAGGGTTCTATCTGCAGCAATAGAAGTTCAGGGGTAGTAAGTTTAGTTTGGGAATACAACAGAGGGTCTATACACAATTAATCCTAAAATTTATATAGAATTTTAATATTTTCTTTTGTACCAGGGAATGAGCTTCCAGCAGAGTTACTCCATATATTATTGAAAATGGCACCTACAACTGAAGAAGAACTGAAGATTCGGGCATTTAATGAGCCATCTCAGCTTGGCCCTGCAGAACAATTTATAAGAGCCATAGTGGACATTCCGTTTGCTTATCTACGAATGGAAGCTTTGCTTTTTATGAGTTCTCTGCCAGAGGAAGCCTCAAGTATTTCGCAGTCCTTTTCAACTCTAGAGGCAAGTATTCATCCCAGACGCATTTATTTTTTCTTTTATTCCTTTCTATTATTTTTAGTTTATAGAACAACTAAAATTAGAACTAGATTTTACTTTCTTCCCATTTTATGAATAAAATGAGTTTAAAGAAGTAGGATTTCGCCTTCTGGAATTTGGATTGAAGCAAAACTAAGAGTACAATGTCACATTTTTAACATTATATATGGCCATTCAAATAGGGTAAGCTGGCAGTTGTGTCCATATATTGCAATATTTTTCTGACTTAGGAAGATCTGTTGGGAATTTAACGCTGAAATCCCTAATGCAACAGAAACGCAGAATAGAGAACAGTACACCAAGTTTAACGAGGTTCGGCAACTGCCTAAGTCCTCGGGAGCCACACAGTCAATTTCTTATTTAATCTAACAAGAAATTACAATCAAGAGCAAATCCCTAAACTGGGATTCCTCAAACAAACACTATAGCTACAGTGTTAATACCCACAGATAAAACCCCTCTTCTCTTTTCTCTCTCTTTCCTTAAATCCCCCTCAACCACTGTTAAAGGCTGGTGATTAAAACAAGAAAATCACTGCTGTGATTTTAAGAGAACGCTGTTGCGTTAAAAGGGGTCTCTCTCTCTACTTAAATCCCCCCTCTCTCTCTCTTCTTCTCCTTAAATCCCTTTCTTTATCTCCCCCTCAAAACACTATTTGGGAGCTGGAGATCAAAGAAAAATCGCTGCTGCGATTTCAAAAGGAGACCGAAAAGAACGTTGCTGCGTTAGGGGATCCGCCGCCAAGAAAAAGGTCGGGGAGGAGGAGCACCGAAACCCTAGCCCATGCCGCCGTCGGAGGTTGGTATCCACCTCCAACCTAACAATCTCCCACTTGGAGACCAAACCGACGACAACAGGTAATCCCACCAAGCTCCTCTTCTGTGTGGCTCCGCCCTCATCAACTATGCATGAAGGCCAACTGAAGTTGCACACAACTCCAGTTTCTGAAAGGTCGCTGCCTTCGTCAACATATCCGCTGGATCCTTTCTTCCTTGGATATTCTGTTGAAATCCTCTAACAACTTGTCGGGCTCTGTATCTTCTGGAACCATTCTGCTCCTTTTTTACTCGATACACCCACTTGTTGTGACGTGCCTTCTTCCCCATGAGAGACTCAGTTAGTCCCCATGACTGGTTGGAGATCAGAGATTTCTTCTCTTCTTTCGCAGCAAACTCCCACTTGCTCGCATCTCCACTCTGACAAGCTTCATCAAAGCTTTCAGACTCTCCTCCATTTGTCAGCAACATATAATTCATGTATCTGCTGTTAGGCACAGGAGGACGAGTACTTCTCCTTAATATCGGAGCCGGTGCGTCGGGCTTCTGCGCACCATTCTGTCCAACAGTCTCTTCTGGCTGAGGACCTTCTGCATTGGGTTCTTCCGAGAGGTTATCCG